>JANIHZ010000008.1:13428313-13441413 GCA_027478365.1 Erythroxylum rufum
TATCAACAACAAAATTAATATTCACCTATACTGCAAAAGTCGAGAAGTTGATGTATAATAAACATTTATACATGGCTAAGATAAATCTTTCTTTGTCCAAACTAAGCTAGAAATGGCTTGGCTTTTTTAGTTTGCTCTCCTCTATCTACATAGCACGCGTGCTTTCAAATTATCTTGGCAAAAACGGCGTCGTACTTTATTGAATAAAGTAGGACAGATTAAAGTTGGACAGGTGATCTGCTCTCGGGACTAAGTGGATCCATGCAAGTGACCTAAGCCTAAAGTCATAATTATAATCCAAAAATGTCTTCTTCTTTTTTTTTTTAAGGAAAAGAAGTGTTTTAGGAGCATCCACCCTGGGCCTGACCTGTGAGGATGCAGACACGAAATTAGGGTTTCCAACAACTCCTCTTTCATTTCAGAAGTTACTTCCAACTTTGCAGAAGAATAACATTCCCCACTCCTTCACTTCCTTGTTATTTCTTTATATTCTTTTTATTTCTCGATTTTTCACTACCCACATCAAATCTCGACTCTAAAAGTTTCTTGTCATACATGTAACCTAAAAGTCAGGATCTTTATCAAGAACTAGGACTGAAGACATGGAACCCAATCTAAACCACACCTCACAAGAAGAGTAATCGTATGCCATCGGAGGTTGTGTACGTACAAGCAGTGGATTTCCAACAGCTTCTATTGGGCATAGTTTCCAATTTAAGAAACCGAATTGCAGAAGATGATGAATTGTTAAAGTTGTGGGGATCAAAAAGTTTGTGCTGTCACTTCAACAGGCAACCAATATGTCTCAAATTAAAAGGGATTTAATTTAACCTAATCATATTAACATTTACGCAGAACTCACCAAATCGTCTACTTTCTCTCGCGGAATTGAAGCAGAGGCATCATCTTCCACCCAAAACCATGGGGACCGATCACAAGAATTTGGTTGAGAACGTGCAAAACTACAAACCTTTTTGCTTGTGGCCAGTAAAAGCCAACACAAGAATCAATCAATCCAAAACACATGGAATTTCTTTTCCCGATTATGTGACACTAATGAAAGAGCCACAAAACAGTTTTATAAATTGAATGAAATATTACTACAGCTACACTTTCTCCATTTTTTTGGGTTTGCTTTCTTTTTCATTCCCAACTTCTACATCTACTTGTTCATGTATACAGTTCGAGCCTTTATGTAAGAGTATCCTTCAACTCCATAACCGTCGCCAAGCAACCAACCGAAACCTTCAGTAGGAATAAATACAAAAAGTCAACATCTAATTCTTCTATAATCTACCCGTGCCCGTGCTTCCTATAGAAGAACTCACTTCATGATTAGTCACCAGAGTTAGCACATGAGCGTCCCACCCATGAATTTACAGGATCAATGGCATCTGTTGCAGGTATATACCAAAGGCTTCTTGTTTTCAAGCAATCGAGCAAGGCAGTTTAAACAAATCTAAGAGGCCACATTTACTGATCACCGGCGACCACCACAAGACCAACCTGTTGCCCTTCCAAGGAACGCTACCAGATTCCCTTTTCCTCAAAACTTCAGGAACCTTTTTGAATAATGAAACTTCTGACCCCTGCCTCTTCTAAGTCTTCTTATTAGACTTTCTGTTTTGTTTGAATTCGTCCACAGGAATGGAACTAGGTAATGACTTCTGGTCCACCAAACTGTTGGGTTTCAAACTGTTGCTTAGATTTGAGTTTGATATCCTATCATACAGAATAGCAGCATCAAGGGAATATATACGTAGGGCAAGAGAAGTAATAGTGGAAGTTCTGGCAGCAGCAGAGAGTGATGACCAGTACCACCACTCATTCCGCAGAAACTCCATCTTAATCATATCCTCCAATATAATTGTTGCTTGAACCATCTGAAAGAACAAGCTATTCTTTAGGAAGATGCAATCAAAACAGAACTCTATTTTGAAAAGAAAACCAAAAAACATGTTGCTACAAATAATAAAGCTAACCTCATAAATTGACTCCGCAAATTTAACATGTGATCGCCAGGCCAATCTCTTTTCCAAATCAGACCTTGATGATCTCAAGGCTTCTTCAGGCAGTGCAGCTTCCATGTCAAGCAGATTGACCTTTAGTTGCCTTAAAATAACTGAACCTTTACCAATCAATGGCCTCAATGAGGACTTGGGGACAACGCAACAGCAACCAGGCTCAACCTGAAGGACACTTTTATCTACATAAGACTTTAAATCTCTTTGTTCTAGCAATCCCAAATGTGGTTTGCCAGATTTTAGCACTTCATGAATTTCATCTGGAGCAGGTTGTCCAAAAGAGCTATTTGGTGCAAACTGATTGAGTGACTCAGGCTTAGCTGGCTTGTCATCAACATTGAACTCGTCATCTTGAATGCTTAAATCTTTATGAGATGAAACCATAGTTAACATAGAGTCACTGAGGTAAGGAGGTACAGCCCTAACAAATGATTGAATCCCATTTGAACCGATAAGACCTACTTCCTTTACCAATTCCTTAATAGAATTTTCTGTCACAAACTTGGAGCTGATTTCTTTCAAGTCAAAGGGGCATACAGCATCTGTGTCTTGAAACTGAATCAACTTAGACCTGAGCTCAGACTGACCACCAATCGAGGTTTCAGGCATCCTATTTTCACTGTTACAATTTTCCTTAGGGATCATTGACTTTTTATCACCCTTTGCTTTGAAGAAATCAATTCTCTCTTCATTCTTTTCAGGAACCGGAGGAACTACATTGCACCTATCATTATTATGGTCCTCAAACTCAGCTTCATAAGTAAAAGTTCTATGACAAGAAGCACAGTGGTGCCTGGAAGGAAAAATGGGCTCTAAGCAATCACAGCGCCACATTTTGTTTTCGCCAGTCAATCTTGCCTTCTTCACTCTCCTCTTCACTGTGTCCTTTGTGCCTAACTCTATGAAAGCACCATACTTCTTCTCAAGATGCATAGCAGCTTTGCTAACTAGGCAATTAGAAGTGCTTTTATCATCAATTGAGGTGGTTGACAAAGTTCTTTGATGCTCTTCATGAAATTGATTTCTACCTTCTTGTCTTCCTTGGAATCTTAACTTCATCCACAGCCAAATTGACTCTTTAAGCTGCCTCTCTTTTTGGTCCTCATCATTCAACCAATCAATAAGTTCTTTAATTTCTGCATCAGTTTCATAACAAACCCATTCGATACAGTTAGCCATTGAATTGATGTGGCCATTTTCCAGCACGTCTTTTTCGTCTGATTTCTCTCTATGCTGCAATGTCAAACTCCCATCAACAATTACTCGAGGAAGCATGTCTAATGTTGATGAAGCCCAGTACAAACGGCCTCTAGAATCACTACCAAGAAATTCCCTGCGCAGTGATTGTTTCTCAAGCTGTGCTTCTATTCTCAAGATTGTATTCTGCAAACAAAGGATATCATTTTTGAGACTGCTTAACTCAAGATTGGGTGCCTGACACTCATTCACAGGTGCAGGAGAGCCATGCTGAGTCACATGGATGTTTTCTGAAGTTGGGTAAAATCCTTGGTTGTCTGAAGATAGTCGGGAAGCAGAATCATTCACACTGATGTACCCTTGCAATTTAGCCCGAACTTGAATTTCAGAGGTTTCCTTAGTAACTTGATGCAAATGATTTTGTCCACCAGTGTTGCCATTTTCAAGTAAAGATATCTTCTTATCATCTGTAGCATGCATGCCTCCATCTTCACTTCCACCATCCATGCCATCTAAAGTTTGATTGTAGCAGCAACTAATATTGTCAGAATTGATACCAGAAGTCTTTCTGTTAATGCCATCAATGCCTTTTCCATCTTTCTCACAATCTACTGCTGGTGAATCAACAGAGAAGGTACTACAGTGGTCTCCACCATTCATATTTGGTAGCTGCCCTACTCCCTTACCCTGGTTTGAGGTCGCAGAAGTAAGCCCTTCCTTTAGAGGTAAGTCTACAACCGCAAGAATGTCCTTCTTTGCAGCTCTTGACACAAGGAACTCCTCCCTTGACTTCAAACTTCTCCACTCTGTTACCAGTGTTCGCATTTTTTGCTGCAATTCAGCAGTGGTTTCTGCACACTGCTCAAGGTGTTGATGAATAAGGGTTGTACTAAGTAATTCATCACACAGAAACTTAAGCAGGAAAACTCTCTGCAGTCACAACAAATGGAATCTGATTAAGCAAATGACAAGTATCAGCACTATAAGATCTATATCGATCTATAAAAACAATTTAAGAACTAGAAACAACAAACTGGAAGTCAACCAACAACCAACCATAAAGAAAGATACAAATAGCATATCTCATAAAATCCACTCAAGATGAAGTGCCAAGAAGCCATGGAATTGTAAATGTAGCCTCATTAAAAAGCACACATATGCACATATTCAAACTTCAAACCAAAAAAATGCACTTATCATAGACAAAGATTTTCTCTCTCAAAAATCCAATCATTCTTCCAATGTTTTATCTTTTAACCTTAGAGAAAAGAATTCGTTAATATCCACCATACTCAATGTTATGTGATAGAAGAAAAAATCGCCTACAATATTCCAACAAAAAATCATTCAGCAAGAAATCCCACACAAGTTAGGAGAAAAACCTATTTACTCCGATAACATTCAAGAGCACTAGTTCTGCAGTAACTATTTTTGGTATCAGCGGGAGAAGAAAAGAAAGCCTATTTGTGTATGTTCTACATCACAAGGTTTCTATGGCTTTTGCATATGAAAAACTGACTCCAACTCCAGAAAGAGCAACTAGCACACTTAAAAACTGACTCCAACTCCAGAAAGAGCAACTAGCACACTTACATGCAAAATATATTACAGAAGTAACATTTGGGTCCATAAACAAACCTCATCTACACCCAACTCCCAGTAGTCTTTTTCTTCCATTGCAACAACTAAATGGGTGAGAGTTTTCAAATATTTATTGTTAAATTCCCCCTTGTACTTTTTACGGTGGCCTTTACCAATGACCCGAGGGTTTCCGGACACCTCTGGAACCATATGGAAACCAACACAAGATGGGCAATACCAATTCCCTTCAGGAATCCTTGCAAGTGGAGGATTCAAGCAATAAGTATGATACTCAGCATCACAAGTGTCACAAAGGAGAACACTATCATCATCCTTATCAACACCACAAACTTTGCAAACCCCTTCATCCCAAGGAGCTTTTGGAATCTCATTCATGGAAATAAGAATATTATCTAATTCCCTCTTTGTTTCTTCATTCATGTAATCCAATTTAGCATACCCTTCAAATTTCTGGAGAAGTGTGCCCACCTAAATTGCAGGAATATTAAATTCAATTAATAGCTAAAGAAGAAACATTATGTGAAATAAGCAAGCTAAGTAGCATAGTAAGAAAACAGTGAAATGGATCCAAGAACCATCTGATTAGAAAAACAGATACAAGAATATGCCCCTTCTATAAATTTTAGCAATCTTTTAGAACTTTTTCCATCTCGAGAAAGAGTTATCTATTGGTTACTTTTATCATCTTTCTTCCAGAAATCAACTTTGACAAATTGCATAGAGTATTTTTCTCAAACCCATATGACCATCTTTTCATCTATGATTTTTTTTTTCATATAAACCCAAGTTATCTTTTAATCCTAAAAGTATGTAGCAAGTTGCATATATCCCTTCCTTGCCCAAATTGAGCATGTAGATAAAAGAATGACCATCAACTAAGGCTGGATTTCAGATAACTGTATAGGATCACATTTATATCACATCTCTTGAGGTGCTGGAATATTCATGCACTTGATTTACGAACGTGAAGCAGAAAATGGAAAGAAAAGAAAGAAAGAATCTGATAAAGCTAATGAAGAGAAAGAGTTTGATGTATAACACACTATAATTCCACTAGTTTTAACAAGCTAAATAGTTTGACAATCTGCATAAAGATTTGGCTTTTACCTCCTCCTCATACAATGACTCGAAATTGTGGGCTAGTCTAGTGGCTAAGTCAACCAAATCAGGCTGATCCCCGAATGCGATTTGCACAATTTTCCATAACTGCAAAGCTAGATAGTGAGATATAATATATGGGTATAACTACCTAAAATAAAACATAAAAACAATTTAATATTCCCAATATTAATCCAGCTATAGCTTAAGAAAATGTGAAAAGATCCGATAGTATGGTAGAAAGAAATTAAAAAGCATTTGAGAGTCATTATTTGAAGGTTAACATAACTTGTCAGATTAATATGTAAATCATGAAGCTGGCAATCATCCAATCATGAGGTGAATTTTGCGCAATTTCTTGCAAAAATTAGTTCCTCCAGGAGGCTGAGCTAACGGATGTTCTACAAATGCCAAACAAAAAAGAAAGGTTTTGCTGAACCAGCATGAAAGCTGCTACAAATCCTAACTTATCAATACTCATCCAAACTATCAATCAATAAAGCCAAATTTCAAAAAGAACCAAAGTCGAAATTCTAAAGTTAGGGATTCAAAAGTGTCTTTGTTCGACATAAATTAGAATTTGCTTAGGCACAAACCTCTCGAACATCCTCCAGAAAAGATTCATAAGAGCCACCATAAGCTCCAACCTCTAATCTCAAATCAATAGTTCTAAAATCCAAAGGACGAGAAACCACGGCTGGAGAACCAAGAAGTCCCTCATCATCATTGTCACCACAATTGAGCAGATTTCCTCCCAACAAGGTGCAGAAAACTTTGGTATCATCAGCGGCAGCAGCACGACGTAGGACAATACGACATTTCTTCATTACAATGTCAGATACAGGTATAACAATCTTCCTTTTGATTTTCCTAGCTGACTTCTCTGCCAATGCTTCCTTCGGTAAATCTGCTAGAACTGAAAGAACAGCTTTCTGTGTTCAATCAACAATTAGTACTCAATTCAGAATCAAGAGTACATATAACTTATTGTAAATGTGAAATTCAAAGAAAGTTCATCAAAGATTATCATAAATCAAGTTCAAAAAGGCATATTGGACACTTCAAATTTATTGAAAATGTTTCCAAGAGAAGATATTGTCTCAAACACCGTTACACCAGAAAGAATAATGTCAGTAACAAAAGATAGTTCACTTAAGCATTTCAAGGTTCCCCATTATGCACATTATCTTTGGTCCTTTTGACAAAAATTCCCTAACTGCCATTAGGGGCTATTGAAGATTATAGAAATTTGAATTTAGTATAAGAATATTATGTATCCAATGGTGATTTTTTATGTATCCCATCAAAGAATTCTTTAAATGTTATTCAGAAATATTGTATGACTATCCAACCATTATAAATAAATGGGAATAAATAATATATCTCAAGACCTTCAATAGCCTTTGTATCTCTGGACATATTTATAGTCAACATGTTAAATCAATGTGTATAGTCTTTTCTCGTCTCCTCTTTATCTCTACTTTCATATAGTATTGAAGCAATTTAGCAGGGGCCATTAATGTCAAAAACCACTTCTAACAATACCATAATAATTTTTTGGAAAGAACTAGATTCCAACAACAGAATTTCCAAAAAGTAACATGAAAGTAAAGTTCAAAAGCACAATTAACAACATCATTAGTCATATAAAGTGAAAACAAATAAGCATCCATAATATCGTTTCCTAAGAATAAGAATAAAAAAGCTGCACCTTTGTAGGTCCTGACGCATTGCCTTTGTAGACCTCCTTACTTATTGAATGCTCTAGTCTTTTCTTTGCCCATTCTGGTGGAAATTTCTCCAGAGCCTCATATACACACCTTCTAATTCTGGTGCCCACATTAGTAGGAAGCTTCTTAACAGGTTGCAGAACCTTCGCCCACTCTGGGATGCCACCATCATCCCCATCAGGCGTTTCAGAAGCAGCATTTGCATCATTCACTTCTTCTTCTATGGTGATAACATCTTTTTCTCTGGTTAAACAACCAAAATTCTTCTTCTTTGCATCTGCAAGCAACTGAACATCAACTTTCATATGTTAGTTGAAATTATGACACTCCAGCATGCTTTTCTTACAACTAGAAAAAAAAAAGTAAATATTTAGTGGAATACAAATATGCACATGAGGCAACTTACACCACAGGCATGCTGGAAAAAATCTAAATCTTAAGAGAAAACATAGATGTGAACCCAGCAAGTTGACAAAGGGAAACAGAGCATTATAAAAAGATAAGTCACATGAATACAAGATTCAAAGATTGCTTCATTTGACAATTTTGTCCAAGATTTATCTTGAATTTCACTATAGAAGGAACAAAAGCTAATCTTACAAGTGCATCTGCTTCCATCCCAGCAACTCCAGTAAGTGCTCCACAAAGAACCCCTCCATCACCTTGTAAGCAGCGAAACACTTTACCACTTTCTCGAGCTGTAATCTCACTAGAGTCAGTGTTACAATCCATGGATAATACAGCCAACATGTATCTCCGTGCTAACTCCTGCCAAGTCAAATCGTTAATGGGGAGCATATTCAGTTTACTTCTAATAGGGATTGAACTATCTGAATCTTTCCTTCTCCCCCTTCTTGCTTTCCATTCTCCAGAATCAAAATTTGGATCCACCAGCGCAGCAACCTTCCATTGAAGCTCACTTATTATCACACCTAGCAGTGAGCTATGAGTCTTAGTTAGAGCTGTACTAGAGTAATAGCTATTTTGAGTTGACTCCTTTGTCTTCCTTGAATCAACAGGTACCAAGGCATGTAAATTATCTCCATTACATGCCATGCAAAATTCATCAAATGAAGATGAGTCTTGTTGACTTCCTTTATCACCTCTACATAAATCTAAGACTTCACTTGCATTACTTTTCCCTTCAGAATTCTTAATAAGATTGGAGACATCATAGCATGGGTTGCTAAGTGCTTCCTCAAGTTCCTTCATTGTGAAAGGTTCTTTCAAGCCCAGAGTTTGATGGAAGCGCCTCAATAACTCCCATACCTGCATACAAGACTAACAAGTTTAAGGTCTGCAGCTCCTGCAACCAATTTTATCACACAACGTGCAAAATACCTTTTTTCTAGTTTAAATATGGAGATTTCAATTCGCATACCTGATAGAAGTCACCAACAAGGACAGGAGGAAGCCTGGAGCATAATGGCGTCCCTGGAGGAGGATCAAGATCACCCATCCCATGTTCTTCAACCAACCTGGGACTTTTGGACTTTCTACATGACTCATCTGAATCTATATGTCTCTTTCTTTTAGTCATTAATTGCCCCCTACCAACTGTCAATGGAGTACATGAGTAACCTCTGTTAAGGAGAAATTGATATTGTGAACAAGACTCAACACCAGGGAGTTGTTCTATCATTTCCTGCACAAACTCTGTATCCAACCCAAATCTATCCTCACCCAGCCATTTTGACAAGGCAGCAACTAAAGTTTCAATCTCACCCCCAGACGGCATTTCAAATAAGCAAAGGGAACTGCAGAATTTGGCCAGTGGAG
The DNA here is from genome assembly GCA_027478365.1 of Erythroxylum rufum. Lineage (NCBI taxonomy): Eukaryota > Viridiplantae > Streptophyta > Magnoliopsida > Malpighiales > Erythroxylaceae > Erythroxylum > Erythroxylum rufum. Next base: position 13,437,744 of record JANIHZ010000008.1, read on the forward strand.
AAAATTTTGCCATACTCTTTTCATCCTTCATATCCCATGTAGTTGACCCCCATTCATCACCAACATGCTTGCAGGAAATTTGGAATGTACCTCTCTGATTACATAGTTCAGAGTAAGCACTTATCAAGTTAGCAGACACCATATTCCATGCAGCAGTAGATGAACAGTTTTCTACTGTTATCTCACCAATCTCATCACCCAAACTCAAATTGTTGGATTGAAGCCTACCAGGTCTTGCATGAATATTACTACTTCTCAAGCGGTCTGATCTCTGACCACTATGGATGCCATTTGAACTATTCAAAAGGCAGTTTAAAATATCAGATTCTGTTGGTGGAGAAGGATCAGCAAGAATAGCCTCAACACAGACATCATTATCAAAATCCTTATTATGTGAAACCATGCAGTTATTGTTGTTTTGACATGGAAACTGGTCCATGTCCTTCCTATACAAGACAGTTGAACCCTCAGGAACTGGCAAAGCTGAACATGGAAATCTACTGATACTGAAGAGAGGTCCAGAATCACCGCCATCCAAAACTTTACAAATGAAAAAAGAACCAGTAACCTTGTCATGCCAACAGGAACTATAACCTATAGGCCAAATTAGGCTAGCACTATGATAAGCAGGTCTGACATCAATTTTTCCCAAAGAAAGAACAAAAAAATCTTCAAACTGTACAGGAAGTCCTTCCTGAAATATAAAGCATCATAACAAGAATCAATCATAGAACACCCAACAATATAAGAAGCATGATTTCAATTATCTAGATGACACCATAGTAACAGATCAAAAAGAAAATTGTGACTAAATCCCTGAGGCCTAAGTTAAGCATGAAAACGACGCATACTTACACGAGACTGGTGAGAATTAGAAAAATCACTGACAGCATCAACTTCTGCAACTTTACCAGATTCAGCAGCAACAGTTTCTGTACCTCGATCACTGAATGAGAGCTCACCATGATAGCCATTAACTGAATTTTCTTCACTTTCAGAGTAAACATTAGCAATCTGAATTCCTTTTGACTTTCTCTTTTTAGGCAAATGCAAACTCTCCTGCAAAGAGGGACACCCATCACCGCTAGCGTCGGTGTCCATTTTACTGCAATTAGGTACCAACCCAAGATGACTAACAACCTCAGACTTAGAACCAAAAGCCATGTCATCAGGATGACAATAAACTACATAAAATTCAAAACTAGACCTAAGATTTTTAAGTTCCACATGTTGAGCTTCACTGAGTACAGCATACCTTTCAGGCATGAATTCTATGAAAACCTCCAACTGGGGCTTTGAGATTAATCCTAAAACTTCCTAAAGCTAAACTAATTCTGGCCCCAGCACGCTTCTATCAACTGGACCTCAGAAATAAATCCTCAAAATCTGCTCCCAAAAAGTGCACCCTCAGTCCATAACATTTCCTAAAGCCCAATCTAGCCTTCAAACACAAAGGTTCAAACACATTGTGGAAGCATAATCGTGCAGGATGCAGTTCATAAATACAAAAGGCAAATCTAGTTCATGTTGATACTTATCTAAGGTTGTGTCAATGAGCAACAACATGCATTGAATACTTCCTCAATATTCTCACCTGCCAAGGAGAATTGTCTTTTCTCTTCTTTCCCTTCTAATTCTAATAGAATCTATTAATAGACACCACTGCCCTCCCTATGTATGTCACTAATCCATCATGACTCGGTTTTAATAACAATGACCGTAAAAGCTGTGGGAACACATTGTCCACACTGAACACTAGCATGAAAGCTATGCACGAAATTTAGCACAATGTAACTCTAACAGCAAATCCTACAACTAAGCACGAATTAACACACTCAATAAAATCATTGCCACTAGATAGTCCACTCCACACCCCGACAAAACCAAATATTTGCTCGCACAAAGAAATACCTGAAATCAAGAACCTTCGCAGCATTGCCACCCTCTCCATCGATGTCGCTAGGCGGCGAGGCGTTAATATCAAGAACCAATCGACTATGAACACCAAGACGCCACTTTTCAATCTTATCACCACCCAGGCACTTGCCGCAAAGCCACTCCTCGAACCTCGGCGGCGTTCCGCGGCCAATTCCGGCGCACTCTAGGTGAAACCCCTTATCGCAACCGTCGCACAACAGCAATCGCCCATCCGCCACCGGCTTCCCGCACTCGTTGCACTCTAACCCGCGGTCCTCGCCGACAGAGGTCTCCGTGGAGGGGTCGGAGAAATCGCGGTGGCGGCGAGTGGCGGTGGAGGGAGAGAAGGTGGAGGAGGAAGGGATCTCGTTGAGATCGATAACGAGAGGAGAGCGAGTTGTTGGCAACTCAGTTGAATCGGTGAGTTCCATTATCCCAACAAGTGCATTGCTTGCTTGGTTCGGTTTGAACAGACGGAGAACGAGGCTTTTAGTGTTTCCACGAAAGACAGAGAGATCGAAGAGACAAAACTAAAGGGCTTTATTGGATTTTAGTTAAAGGGCGGTGGTGACTAAAAACAAAACACGAAGCTTTTGTTCCCTTGAGCACAGTGACTTCCACGCGTCGGTAATGTTAAAACTTAAAAGAAATGGAAGAGTCCCACTTCGCGGACGATAAAAGTAAAGTAGAGTTGTAAATTTAATGTTATTTGTGTCTTTTTTTTTTTCTATTTTCTTCAGCATATGTTAAACCTTATTTTCCCGTCAATGTAGCAATCAATGTTTTAGAATTGTAAGCTTATGAAATAAATTTTTTTTGATCGTATGGTCCTATGTCTTGAGGCAACACACAAGGGCTAATCTTGAGGCAAATTTGTTGCAAAATCATTAAGAAAAAGAACATGAATTTGATCGTATGGTCTATAGACTAATGACAACTAATGCTACCCCAATTAAGGGGATGTGTGTTTTTGGGTAGAATGTATTGAAAGAAAAGCAAATGATGATGAGTGAGCGTCAAATATCCATATTGAGATTGGCAATCCAATAGAATAAAATATGGATATCATTCCAATAATTACAGAAGAAAGATGTGTGAGAGAGAAGGGGATCTTAAAATATCTTCTTTTTTTCTCATATATTCATTTAGTTGAATCTAATAACTTTTTTTCGATTTTTAAATTTTTAAAATAATTTTTATTATTAAAAATTAAACAATTTATTGACCCTATTTGACAATCATCAGATTGCATTAGCAATTAACTGATTATATCAACGGTTAACTAACAACAAATTAATAAAGCTAATTTGATCAACGGATAACATAAGGTTTAATAAAATTAGTCGTTTAGTATTACCTATTTATGTGTAAAATAACTATAAGGGTATGACTTAAAAAAAGATTTATAAAGACACGAATATTAGTTGTTTATATCTTAGTATTTCTTTGAATATTCTCATAAAAATTTAGAAATAGCAAAAGAAGTTAACATTATCATTTTTTCCAATATCTTTCATCGAACCTCAAGAACACCGAAAGCCCTCTCAATACAACTTCTCAATAAAGAATAAATTTAATTAAAAACTTCTCGAGATCATCTTAAATTAGCAAGGGCCAACTGAAGAATTCAATAAATCACTAAATGTCACTAAAAGAAAGTTGAAGAATGAGTTTGATCCGATCACATCATAAATTTCCCCTCAAATGCAATACCAATGAGTTTAATATGAAACTGGGTTTGTAAAAATGATAT
>JANIHZ010000008.1:13459393-13472111 GCA_027478365.1 Erythroxylum rufum
CACATCAATTTCTAAAAATCATCGAAGTATCCAAAAATTACTAAAATTCTCTTAATATTGTCCGAAAAATCCGAAGTTCCATTAAACCAATGTACCCGAAAAATATCATGAATGCATGCCAAAATTTCAAAGAGACAGAACATAAATCGGACGAAATTTGCTTAATATGCTAACCCCTAATTTGGGGCATTACATATTAATTAAAATATCTTTCTAATCAAAACCGTTAATAATATATTACTTCGCATTGTGAATTCTCATGATAGGTTTGACTCTAACCCAAAAAATTCATGTAGCTTTATCTCTAAAGTTTCATATAACTCTCATTGTTCATATTATGATCTATTTATGTAAATAATTTCTTGTTCCAAATATACAAAATCCAAATTTAAATTTAAATTTTAACTTAACGCAATATAATCATGAACAATTCTCAAGAAAAATAAAATCTTTTATTGAATCAAGAATAATTTATAACATCAAGTCTTAAAATATATCCCACTTAGATTTACATCCTAATTAAAAAAATCTGAAAAGAATAAGAAAGAAGTTTGAAGTCTTATGGCTTGAATCTTGCATGTTATTGATGAATCTCTGAGATTTCTCTTTTGTTAATTCCAGTTACTTATCGGTTCTTAATTGAATTTTTGGCTCCACAACTAATCTCCAAATGCTCTTCATTCATTTTTTTTCTTTTGTCTCTCTCTTAAAATGTAAGACTATAGAATTTTTGTCTTTCCAAATAAAAGATCATGTTGTGCTCTCATTTTACTTAAGATCCCTCTCAACTTCTTTTATGTAAGAAGCACCACTAGACATATGTCCATGTTTTTCTCATATTAGTGAATATGCACAAAATACGATAGGATGTCGTGGAAGAAATATAACGCTCCCTTATTGAACACAGCTTGGGCTGGACGCTAGGACCACAACACCATACGTAAGAAATCAGCTTTGACTTAAATCTTATTATTATTATTATTTTGGGTAGGAGCACAGATGTTTCGAAATTGTCGGTAGCATTTTTATGTTATTAGTACTTCCAAACTAATCTCTGCTCGTATGGGGTGGGAGCCCAAAGGGCGGCAAAGCACTACCATTGAGTATTTAATACTACTGCATTCTCAAGCGGGATCAAACCCCTAAACTTGCTTAAGCGAAGACCAACCCCTTACCGCTGGAAACAATGCCTAACATTTGTAGTCGTAAAAATGATTATATTCTACACTTTTTTAAGGGAATGCAAATCAAGTGGCACTTTAGTTTCCACTAACTACTGTTGTCGGCTTTACATTTATGTTGTAGTCATCAAGTTTGTGATTAACCACTTATCTACTTGAAATGCTTGAATCATTTTTAGGTACAAACAAAACTTGAAGAAAGCTACATAGGTTCCATAGACTTCTCCACTGAATTTCAATTTATATAGTACTAAACCTTAGTGATATAGCTTGATAAAGAGCTAGGGCTTCAACTACCTCTAGAACAATTCAAATGGATTCACACTATTGTCATGCAATTTTATTCCCTCTTCTCCACCTAGCTTGCCTCCTCCTTCGCCACGGGGTTAGCATCACCGACTTTACCACCACAGCAAATCTCCCATTAGTTGTCAACACTCTTGCAGGTACCACTGTCTTTATTGTTAACTTGTCCTTCCTACAAAACATTCCTGGAATTCCATTTGAGGTCGAAAGCATTGCTAAACTCCCTTCAATTTTGGTCTTCCCTTTGTTTGCAATGGCCACCAAGCTTATGCAACCTGAGTGTGAAAAATAGGTAGAGTCTCTTGGATATGTCAACTTCATGGTCTCAGATGATTTCCTATGGTGGACTATCGATTTTGCTCTAAAGTTTGGATTTCCGAGGCTAGTGTTTTTATATTACGTGCCATTTCTCTTCTTGCATGTTAAAAATAGCGGGCCAAAGTGGGCATTTGGGTGGACCTCAGTCTCAGTCTGCAGATGAATTGATCACAGTGAATGAATTTCCATGGATTAAGATCACTAAAAACGACTTTGATCACAAATATATAGACCCTGCACAAATGAGTCTTCATTCTGAGTTCATAATGGGGACTAGAATATCAACGTTGAGGAGTTATGGTAGGATATTTTGTAGAACATTTTTGTCCTTCTCTATTAATTGGACAACTATTAACTGTATTTTTAGTTTTTAAATAATTTATTGGTTAAATTACATAATTTGATCATAACTAAGGTAATAAAATGATCCAATAAATGATCTAGATTAATAGGTTGAAGCCTAGGAGAAAAATAGATCCCAATTAGTGTAGACCGGACCCATATCTGGCTTGTGATAAAGAAGCCCGATATGGAAGCTATGTAAGGTTAAGGTCTTCTTCAGTTACATATGTAATTCGTAAGCATACAAATCCTCTAACCTGTTAGGATTGCTTACGTCTTAAGAAAACTGAAGAAAGATGTTAACTGAGTGTCGGTGATTAACTTCCTCAACTGTCCCGAGAAGATAAGAGCTTTTTTTGGCAAAGGAAACTGCTTCAGAACTCAGAATGGAACCGAAATCAAGTACTCCATATTTCCTTCATTTTTACCATTTTATGAACAATCCGGGACACATAATAAGGTCTATCCTACATGTTACATATTTAACAGCTACTATAAGCCTGAACCAAATTTTGCAGCTTATTGGAAAAGGAAAGGAGAAAAGGTTTGGACTGTTGGCCCTCTATGTTTGGCCAGGCAGCGACTTGAAGATGAAACTATAGACAAGCCCACTTGGATTCAATGGCTACATCAAAAGCTAGAGCAAGGAAGCCCGATACTATATGTAACATATGGGTCTCAGGCGAAAATCTCACAAGAATAGTTCAGGGAGATAGAAACTGGGCTGGAGAAATCTGATATGAACTTCTTATGGGTGACAAGAAACAATGAATTAAGATTAGGTGAAGGGTTCGAAGAAAGGGTCAAGGAAAGAAGAATGATATTGCCAGCATGGGTTGATCAGATGGAGATATTAATGCACAACAATGTGCAAGGCTTTTTAAGCCACTGTGGATGGAACTCGGTTTTAGAGAGCATATGTGTTGGAGTACCAATACTTGCAATGTCAATGATGGCTGACCAGCCAATGAATACAAGGATGGTTGTGAAGGAGATCAAAGTGGGGCTAAAGGTTGAGACATGTGATGGGAGAGTTGGTGTATTGTTGAGGAGGGAGGATTTGAAGAAGATGGTGAGAGAATTCATGGAGGGAAAAACTAGGGACGATGTAAGGATGAAGATGAAACAGTATGCAGAGATGACTTACAAGGCTATGGAAAAGGAGACTGGATCGTCATGGCTAGCTTTAGATATGCTCATATCTGAAGTTTGCAACAAATAAGGGAATTCTGAAGCTTACAGTGGTCGTAAGAGTATCCATATTGACTAAATATAAAAATATTAAAGAGTTTATAAATAGTAAGTGTCAACTATCCAAATGATTAGTTCTAGTTATTTTGACAATAATTGACTTAAGCCAAATTCTTGTTAATGGACTTTACACTCTACTCATATTAAAAATTCTAACATGGTATCAAAGAAAGATTGGTCTAGATTATTAATTTCTCGGTTCCAGTTACACTTTGAGGGAGAGTGTTAGAGACTTAGAATATCTCATATTTTCTTTAAACATGAAAATGTTAAAGAATTTATAAGTAGTAAAAATCAGCAATCTAAATAACTAGTTCTAGTCATTTTAGCAATAATTACTCAAACTCAATTCTTATTAACGAGCTTTACATTATTAAAAATTCTAATAGTGATGCGACTGCCAACTTGCTTCTTGAGCTCATGTTCAGTGCGAGACCCACAAAAATTTGTTTGGATAATCAAGACTCACAGTAATGATGTGAAAATCTATGGTTGATTTCTCCATCTGTTGACTTATGAATATGTGTGCAATATGGACAAAAAAAATGTTTGGCTTGGCCCTCATTTCATGTATTACCATTAATTACATATTAATAAAATTCCTTTTGTACAATCTGTTTTCATTTTATTTATTGTTTAAAAATGTCTCTGAAAGGAATGCATAGAACGTGCTTGTGAAACTGTCTTAAAGGAATATGTGAGTGGTTCACTGGTAGCTACCCAGACTTGGCTAAAATATGTTTACATACTTACAAGAACGTTGCTTTACATTTACAATTGTCAGATTGAATTACCTACGTTCAACATGCAACAAAACTGTTTGACATAATCTTTTAGCACAGTGCATAGCAGGTGTTTGACAGAAATCATACGGGAGATGCATGCAACCTGCTTGATAGAAATTTCTTAAGAACTTGGTTGCGAAACTAAACTCTGACACAAGGGAGTTGAAGACACTAATTCAACCTCAATTTAATCCCATGACATATCATAAGGGAACATTGGTGATCAATGGTGGGAGAGAACATGAAACAACTGAGGGAAAAGATAAACTCGGTTAGGGTACCTTCTTGGACCAATTCTAAAAGAAGAGGTATTCTCCTTGACTGATCTGTTGGATTGCATCACCGAGGAGTTACAGCACATCCAAAAACAATTGGAAGAAATTTCTGCAGAAGCCAACAAGCATGTGGGTGTAATGACGAATGTTTTGGCATTTCTTGGAACCAATGTTATCCAGAACAACGGAGCAAACTGGATAAGGTTAAAAGTTTCAGAACTGAAGCATTTCATTGGTGTTCAAGATTTCAAGGTGTTAGAAAATTTTCTATTCCATATGGAACAATATTTTTACATTACAAAAGTGGATAAAGTGATGATGCTCAGCATATATTTAGTTGGTAGGATCATAGATGATTTAAACATGGGATGTCTATAAATTAAGATATAAAAGTGTTGGTGTAGGAACTTAAGTAGCAGCTCTTATCTTTTAATACCTCTTGGATTGTAAGAAAAGCCTTATGAAAGTTGCAACTTATTGGAGTTGGTATGAAATTATGTCCAAGAGTTCAACTCCTTAATGCAAGAAATTCACAATATGTTAAAACAAGACAATCTCTTCAATTTTTTTATTGGAACTACAATTTTAGGCACGTCGTATAAGTACTAATAGACCATTAAGTCTAAATTGCAAAATCGTGCAAGTATTGATAAGTTTTGATCAATATTTGACTCTCAGATTAACACGAAGAATGCATGTTCACAATTAAACAAGGTAAATGCTTGCGAGTAAGCAAGACAAAATAGGCAATATCAACGAAAACTCAAGAATAAGTGAGCATTGGTATGCATTAGTGCATATTAACAAAAATCTTCAATTAGGGGTAAGATTTATATGTGAAATCAAAGATGAAAGATGCAACTAAGTCATGCTAAATTCCAAGGTGTACCATGGCTCTTAACTTCGACGAGGAGATTAAAAGGTATGACTCCAATTTTTTCTAAGGTTATGGAACAAAAGTGATTGACTGGACCATACATAAAGAATAGCTCAAAATGACTAAACCAAAGGCTCATAAAAGCATGTCTCTAAGGTGCAATAATATGGTGACTTAAGAGCAATACTTTACAAATTGAGAGCACTTTTTAAGTAATGAAAAAGTGGAGTAGATGATATGATAATGAACTGACATCTTCTAAACATGTATCATATATTTTTAAATGGAGTTAATGACCGAAAGTGGATAATTTGGTGTAGTAAGTGAAAGAAGTGACAACTTCTCGCTAACTATAAGTTAGTGGAAAAAATTGATAGTTTTAACTTACTTGGCAGAGTGGAAACAGGCAAAGGATCTGTTTCCGGAAACTGGATATGGATAGGATTCAGTCCCTGTATTTGAAGTAAGTACTAATATATAAAATAGTTAAGTACTGTATCAGAATAGATTTGTTTATCAAATTGATGATTCTAGTTGTTTTATACACGATAGAGTCTCGAGAAAGTAAACATGAATGCTATCCTAACAATATAAATTTACATGCAAAGTTCCTATCTATGCTCTCCTCAATGCCTTCTTCTTCTGCTGTTTTTTTTGTCTTTTTCTTTCGTTTCCGGATTAGGTTCTAAGCTAAGTAAACATCGTCTTAAGGTGAAAAAAAGTCAGGCTCATCGGGTTTAAATAACTGAGGCATCTGTAAGCTGGAAGAACAAGCAGCAGGAGATTTCATATGATTTCCTTTTTTAGTATTTGCAGCGAATCTTGAAGCCAGGACTGTGGCACCCAGATGCTGGACATTGTGAACATTGTCTGTGGGTAGCCAGTCACCACCTTCAGCATCCTCGTAGCTCTCTTCTCCGTAGTAATATATGTCATCTGGAATTTGGATGTAGCTAACGCTCTCTCTTGCAGCCAATTCCCTTGTAATCTTTCTTTTTTGATATCTTCTCCATACAGATTGTATCAAGCAAGTAGCCCATGTCCTCCATTGTTGAGAATAGTACTTAAAAGCATCCTGAAGCTTCTTGCTCTGGTACTTGAACTGGTTTGCTACAAATATAAGGTCTTCAGCTTGAAGCGCAAAAGCTTCAACCTCGGTAAGTGCTCGAACAGTTCGTGTTGAGGAAGGCCTGTTTATAGTGGAATTGGGCATTAATGACCATGTTAGTAGTTCTTCACCGCAGAAGTCACCTGGTCTGAGGGTGATAGAATTGAAGAATCCGGCCCTTCCTCCATTTGTTGTTGAGCTTTCCAATTGTCCTCTGATAATGAACAACATCTCGTCCACTGGATCGCCCTCACGATATATGTAAGTACCTTCAGTACTCAAACACGAAACAAGGCGTTCACATATGGCATCAAGTAACTGGTCACTCATTTGTGCAAAGAAGGGAACCTGTGCAGTCATGGAATGAGAATGCAGATTCAAGGATAGTATTGTAAGAAAAAGTAACGATAATGGTAATTTCAGAGTGTAAACTAGCTAAAATCTGAGAAGCGACATGTCTCTGAGTTACAAGCAACTTACACGGCGAACTAGGGACAGACATAAATGTCTTTGAATTTCTCGTCGAAGATCCGTAGGCAAGGAATGCACTATGGATTCTTCATGAACTCCTCTGGTGGCAAGCCACTTGTATTGAGAAAATTGGCGAACCCTTTCTTGCAACTCCTCGGGTAGCTGGCGATGCCTCATCCATTCCTCTGCATCTCTCCTTTTAATCCTCCATTCTTCCACTCGTATAGTCAGAGACTGTAAATTGGCCTACAAGAAATAATAGAAGAGTTCGAAATTCTTCAAATCAAGAACTACTTTTCTAGTAAGATGCACACAAGAAGCCAAAGCAGAAGCTTTTGGACCAGACAGCAATTTGCTGTAAATATGATAGATGATTATGATGGTAACAGGAGCATCATTCTCCTGTTCCCAGGGTCTTAATAATAAGAAAAAGTGGTAGGTGGAGGTTTGTGGCATACTAGACCTGCATGTTGCCAAGTAACTGAGCAGACAGGACTAAACCAATGATGCAAATGACAATGCAGAACACATTCTCGCCCAGGAAAGTGGTCGTCTCCAAAGTCTGTCCATAAGAGCTGCAGAAATTATGTGAATGTTTTAGCATTATGAACAATTAACTCCAGACTTCAGAAGTACATCTCGGGTTAGCTACAGCTAAAGTATTACCGGAGGTTGTTTCTAAAATAATGTTCAGTTGTTTCAACAATTAGTCAGATGTCACTGAACGTCTGAACCCATTAAATTTCAACCTGATTGCACTTGGGATTCTCAATATTATGTGAAGAAAAGAACATGAAAGGTACTGTTAACTCTGACGGTCAAATTCAGAACTGAACGGATGTAAGTGGCTTTCAATAAAAGTGCCAATTTCGATATACAGGTAGGAAAGAAATGTGATTGAGATATCCTAAAGGCTTCATACCTTAAACTTCTTAAACCCCACCATAGACAGTACAAGTACTTCTCTATGAAAGGAGATGAAGCAGCGCCACTGATAAATGCATCAGCAAACATTCCATATGGGAAGGCGAGTTTGGGATTTCTTGCATCACAGTTTACCCCAACGCGAGTGACGTTCCGCCAAAACTGGCGGTCTTGTAACCCCAGGCTTTCACAATCCAGATAACTCTTAATGCACCCTACTGTTCTTGAACTAGTCTCTCTTGTACAAGCCGTTTCAAAGCAGTAGAATTGCCGTCCCATGGACAAGAGATACCAAGAAGCTCCTAAAGTCTAGATAAGGAATTAACCAACATGATAACTTAGAGACTGAGTTTTTAGGCAACAATGAATGCAGAGGAAATGACTTACATGACTTGCAAGCATGTAAAGAAGGAGATTGTAAGCAGCCCCAGCCCAAGCAGTCCTAGCAATAAAGCCAGTAGTTTTAATAATCTGCTGATGCAAAGGAAAGATAAGAAACATTCTGGGAATATATTGAATAAGAACAATTAGAGCCAAAGTGCTGTTCCCAGGATCCCATCTACGATGCTTTGTTGCAGGAATCACTAACCAAATAACAATCTGCAATACCAACAACAACAAAAACTTCATAAAGATCACTTATTCGTACCATTAGAAAAAATGGATGAGTCGTATTAATAGAAGTAGCAGTAGCATGTGAGTACTTGAGGAAGAGGAAGAGCAGCAGCGAGATCAATGGCAAAATCAGACTTGAGATATCTGAGAGCAATCTCTCTAGCGTCCATAACAAGCTCTCCACGTCCAAAGACCCTGGAACTGGGGGCAACAAAGGCCGTGCGAAATTTCATGAGAACATGCAGGAAAAAGAAAAGATCCATGATGCTCCTGAAGGTGGTGATGAGGACAGAGAGACGGTAATCGACGGAGGAGCAGAGTTGGTCGGAGGGGAGGACGTAAGGGAGGTAGAAGTACAAAGGGTCGATGAAGAGAGAGATAATGGAGGTAATGAGGAAGACGTGGTTCCAATATGCTACAATGTCGCTGTCAGGGTCGAGGATCTGGTAGCGCCAAAGGATGTGGAGTGGGTGGGGATCGGTGGGGTTGTTGTTGTTGTTGATGGAGGCCGAGAGCTGTTGCCGGAGGCGCTCGAGGGCGCGGAGCTTCGAGCTCACTAAGTTATTCATGTTCTTCCATGGCGGAGGAGGAGGAGGAGGAGGAGAGAGAGGGAAAGGGTGGTTGAGGTGGTTATGGTGGAGGAGAGGGTTTCGCGGGAGAAGGACGGGTGCTTCTGAAACCGCGGGAAGGGAGGATAGACTTGGAATTCAAATTTACTCGTTTTCTTTTATTTATGATACTATTATTAAATATTAAATATGGAAAAAAATATCATTCAATATGCTTTCAAGTATACTTCTCATCTTAATCAAATTATTAAATATAGTTTAGGATAATTACAGAATTCGATGGTATGTTATATTATACAACTTCATCTAACATTTAACTTAACAACTTAGAGCATTGGTCACAAATAGAATGGCTTTGATCGAGTGCGGTCCACTAACTCCCTCTTCCTCTCAAGTCTCGATGCCAAATTTCTAAGACAAGACACGCCGTCTGCCACCACGTACTCACCCCACTGCGTGACGTCATCTTCCGCTATAAGAACACCACCTGCCTCTCAGCCTCACCCCCTTAGGCTTAAGTTCAGCCCTGCCCAGCCCTGTTGTAAAGAGTCTCCCTCTGCTTCTTGGTCTTCTCAGTCAAATCCATGGCTCATGCGGACTCCACTTCTGCTTCTGTCAGCAATATTCAGAACTCTGATGCCGACGGTGTTCCTGGCATGTCGGCCGTCAACGCCGGTTGGTTCTCTGAAATCAGCCCCATGTGGCCAGGTTTGTGATTTTGGTTATTCTCGTACACACACCCCTTGCCTGTTACTAGCCTTATGGTTCCTAAAAAACGAAACTTGGAACTTTTGTGGATGTTAAAGCAGAATATTTGTTGTTGCAGAGTTGATTGTTCTCTTAATTTTTCAGGGGAAGCCCATTCCTTGAAGGTGAAGAAGATCTTGTTTCATAAAAAGTCAGATTACCAAGATGTTGTTGTATTCCAGGCAATAATCATAAACTTTAAACTCTCATTTATTGCTCGGTGCATTTTCAGGTTGACTTTCTTCCTCCGCTATTTAGTATTTGCTGCTTTCAGGCTAATAGCTATTTGTGTGGTATCCTTTATTATCTATCGCTGCAGTCTGCAACATACGGCAAAGTTCTCGTCTTGGATGGGGTGATTCAACTCACTGAAAGAGATGAGTGTGCATACCAAGAGATGATCACCAATCTTCCTCTGTGCTCCATTGAAAACCCAAAGAAGGTTTTTATTTTTAAATTCTCAAAATAGAACACATTTATATAGTTCTGTAAGTTTTTGGACAGTTCCATACTACCGATTCATTCAGGGATGTGCATGCCTCTTGCTCTGAGACTGGAAAGTCCATAAAAAGGTGAATGTGTTTGATTCTATAGTGATGTTGATTTAGAATACATTTAGTCAACTCGACTTTAGTCAGCAAAGGTTATTGGGTACTCCACCATTAAGCATTGTGGTATTGACAGAGCAAGCAACTTTTTCTTCATTAGTGCACCATATTCCGAAGCAAACTTTTCATTCATATCTAATTTAGAACTTAATTGTTAGCAATTAAAATTTTAGAACATTGTAAAAATCTTGGTGTTGAGTTGGATATTATTTTCCTTCAGGTGCTGGTTATTGGGGGTGGCGATGGAGGTGTTCTGAGGGAAGTATCTCGCCATTCGTCTGTTGAGCAGATTGATATTTGTGAGATAGATAGACTAGTGATTGAAGTGAGTTTGACATAGCGACTTCCTGCCCAAAAGAAGTTTCTACTTCAAGTTTGAGCTTATTAGATTGTTCTCGTGTATCACTACCCACAAGGTTCTTTGTTTCAATGAATTCTTATGCAACCCACCATTTGCCTCTCAGAGGTTGAACATTTATTAATCAAACAAAGAGCAGACCAGCTTCTCTGTTTTAAGCTCGATGTTTTCTCGTCTTTATTATATCTATAGAAAACGTCTTTATTATATCTATTGCTGATGCAGGTTGCGAAACAGTTTTTCCCTGATGTAGCAGTTGGATTCCAGGATCCTCGTGTAAGATTGCATGTTGGTGATGGTATTAGTCTTAACGTTTTTTTTTTTCTCTCTATTTTGTTATTTTATGTTATTGTTGTTTAATATATGTAATTCTGAAATATTTGGATGAACCATCAAGGAGTTGCTTTCCTCAGAGCTGTTCCTGGTGGAACTTATGATGCCATCATAGTTGATTCTTCTGATCCAATTGGTATGCCTCTTTCATGCTTTTGATATCCATCAGCTTCTGTCTGATAAATTTCATTACCTTCTGCTTAAGTTTATCCAGGGCCTGCACAAGAACTCTTTGAGAAGCCTTTTTTTGAGCTGGTTGCCAAGGCGCTCCGCCCAGGTGGTGTTGTTAGTACTCAGGCGGAGAGCATATGGCTGCATATGGATATCATAGAAGACATAGTAAATAACTGTCGCCAAATATTTAAAGGCTCTGTTAACTATGCGTGGACGACTGTTCCCACATATCCAAGGTACAACACTTCTTTATGTTTTGGAGTATGCTATGCTTGATAGTGCTGCAGCCTGTTTGGGAACTGGGAAGGTACTCATTGAGGCATTTTTGTTCTTGTTAATGAGCTTTTCAGTGGCGTTATTGGTTTTATGCTTTGCTCCACTGAGGGGCCAGCTGCAGTCAACTTCAAGCATCCGGTGCTTAAGATAGATGCCGATGGTATTCATCCTAGAGTGAAGGGAACGCTCAAATTTTACAATTCGGAGGTGATTATCAACCCACAAGATCTAATTGATTTGTGGACTTGCGCTCATTTTTTCTGTCATTTTGTTCTTCTAGATCCATTCTGCAGCATTTGCTTTGCCATCATTTGCGAAGAAAGTAATTGGTTCAAAACTCGGTTGAATCGAAAGAGGCCGGAAAAATAAAAGGAGCAAGCTTCTGTTGTTGCATTGCTGATGGGCCTTATTTCTCAAAAGGTAGAAACTAGAACACCTTAAATACTTTTGACACTAATAACGCTGTACTGCCGAAAGGTAAACATAAAATAGTGTACATACATTTGAGTGATTTCCAGACTTGCTATATTTAGTTTTAGCTTCAGAGACACAGACAACAGACACATAAACAGTGCAATTCCTGAATAAGAAGGGATAAATCTTGAGCAAACATTTAATTCCAACTGCTAAAGAGCATTTGATTTCAATATAAATATTTTATTTATAAAGAATTGGAAAACACCGAGAACTTGACTATCAACACCATAAAACGTTGGGCATCAGTACCTGGCATGGAGTAGCGCCGAGGAATCGCTGTACACATCTCCAAACGACAGGAAAGACACTGGCAAGCAGCGGCGAGTAGCGTTTTGAGTTGTGACTGCTTCCCCCTCGCTGTGGTTGCAAGGATTGTAGGAGACGTTTGAAAATATAAGTGTTTATAAATTATGATAATTAACATATTATCATAAATTATGATAATTAATTATGATAATAAATACAAGTGTTTAGACTTTAGAGTTTTCGCACTAAACATATTATAAATTATGGTAATTAACATTGATTACTCCAATCATAATTGGAAATAAGCTTCTAATTGATTTAAATTCGTAAGTTCATAATTCAATAATAATTAGAAATAAAATTTTAATTAAATTAAAATTATTACTATGATTAGTTTAATAATAATTAGAAATAAGTTTCTAACTTAATCAAATTCATAATTTAATTTTATTAGTTCAATGATAATTAAAAACGAGT
>JANIHZ010000008.1:13481450-13498193 GCA_027478365.1 Erythroxylum rufum
GATACACATGTAAGAATAAGCATGGATATGTCACAATAATATAAACACTCTTAGCCCTTTCCAAATTACTATTCTACCATTCCCATCGGGGGTGGGATGTTACAGACTATACCTGAACTTCTTACACTTGCAATACTGAGACTTTCCTTTATGCCAATAATTGTCTTCATCATGACAAGACTTCTTGCAAATACCACATTAAGATTGATCTTTACCTTTTGAAGATGAGGCCTTTGATAAATAAGCTCCTCAATTACCTGTTGAGTTCCTTCTTTTCTCAACATTTTTCTTTGCTCCTAAGCATGTAGGGCAATGATTAATTCAGGAAAAATAATTTGATTGATATCTTTTGAATACTCTAGAGATGAAATTTTTGCCTTAAATCTTTCGAGCAAGCTTACAAGCACTTTCTCTACAATCCTGCTATCAGGTAGCTCTTCTCCTAGTAATCTAATTTTATTTACTACTATCATTAGCCTCTTAGAAAACTCTTGTAATGTCTCCTTTTCTTCCATCTTTAGAATCTCAAAATGTCTTTTGAGATTTAACACTTGCATCTGCCTTGTTCTATCATTGCCATGATAGAGTTCTCTCAATGTGTCCCAAGCTTCCATGACTGTTTCAAAACCCATAATTTTTGGGAAAATTAATTCAGAGACATCAACATGAATTTGAGATAAGGCTCTTGGAGCTTTGGCTTCTTTATCTTCATGAGCCCTAATTTGATTGAGTGTTGCGTTATTTATTAGAGGTGGTATTTTCCTTTCAACTTTAACTGACTACCACAAGCCAATACTTCTTAAGTGAGCTTTCATTTTGATTGCCCAAACTTGATAATTCTCACCATTAAAAATTGGAGGTGAAAGAGCTGATGTATTGTTGAATGCCAGGTCGCTACTGTCTGTCGAACACTTTGTCGAGCTCTCACGGGCCCTTTAAGATTATAAGAAGCTCTGATACTATGTTAAATTTTATAACCAGAAATTAACCCCACAAAAATAGAGTAGAAAAGAGATAATGCAAAAGACAATTTATTGATGGGTATAATTTATAGTGACTTTGAATGCCTAAATATATAGGTAATGAAATAACAAACTTAGCTAATATCTCAAAAAAGATTAACCAAACAAATCAAAATTTTAAATGCCTAAGATAAAGGAAATAATCTAAACACACGTGGATAACTCAGAAACAATAGGACCACATTTTAAACAACTTTGAATCATTTTCTAACAATCATATCAGACTTTTCCATCACAGGCCCAATGCATATCTGACCCCTACTGATTATGATTCATTTTCTTTGCTGACCTTCAGCCCATTAACCCAAATCTTTTATTATATTACTTTATTATTTTTAATCAGATCAAATTTGATTCGTTTAACTGTAAATTAATTAAAATTGTAAAATTATAATTAATTATTGTCCAACTTTACAAGAAAAATTGCTAACAATGTAATGGGAGGGCTTTTAAGACCAACATGTGCAAAGCATTTGCTTTCTACATGCTGTGTCCTGCTCTGCATAAAATATTTAACGCAGACGAACTGTAGCAGTCGTGTTAATTATGCCTACCGGATGCATAATTCCACACAGTAAACTTCAGTAAGATAAATATCTAAGAAGCATTTCTGAACAATCTAGAGAAACGATATGATTAATGCCTCCATGGCTGAATTTCGTAAAGTAACAGTACATTCCAGGGAGGGACCTCACTCCATAGACCCTTGATAGCTTTCATAACGTTTGCTGGAAGATGAATTCATGAAAAAGCATGAAAGAAAGACAGAAATGGAAGGGAAGTGAGAATGTTGAGGACAATGAAAGTGGAGTTCTTGGTGTAGATTTTCATGAATCCTTTGATTAGACGAAAGATTCCTTGATTCTTTTTCATCATAGTTTGTTTGCCATCTTCATCTCTTCTCTGGTAGTCTTTGTCTAGATAAGATGAAAATAAGGCAAACAAAGGATCAAGTCAAGTCGTCTTGTTCCCAAATTGTAATGTAAAAGTAGTTTGTACATTAATGTCCTAAAAGATTATATGTAGACGAAATTATTGACATGTACACATGTTAAGGACCTAAAATAACGTAAACCATGTTAGTGAAATTAAGCATCCATCTAATCCATTTTGAAATTATTTATGCTTTATATCATCCCCTGGATATTGGTATTGTATACAGTGGACTGGATTTAGATACCCTCTTCTGAGATCCCCAAGTAATTGAGATCTGCAGCTCTTTATAGTCCTCAGAGATCTCACATCTTCATTAACGACAATAATAATAAATAAAGAGTTAATGTTAGTGTAGTTGGCTTGGCTTACAGTTGCAGACAACAATACAAAACGGAATTCGATGGTCCCGCACCCACTTGGCTTGCAGAAAGCAGATATCATGGAAATCTGATCTGACCTTGTCATCTTAATCATATGGTAATATGGCATATTCTATTTCTGTAAACAAGTCTCCATCTTTCATTTTCTGTCTTCTTCAGCACATTAAGTTAAAGTCTCGAGGAATTTCGTCCAAAACAAAGATTTGTCCAGTAACTCCTTGATTACGTTTTAAACATGTAAGGAACGTTGATGCATAAAGAAGCAAAAATCTGCACCAACCTAAGATTGTTTGGGACCACGACCACGAGTGAGTCGGCAGCCATGAATGGCAATGAATGATGGGTCAATCTCCGCAGTTACCATTTTGATTAACAAACCAGGCCAGGCCATGCGTTCTTTTTTTAATTTTCTTTTTCAATGCCTTCTTCTCTCATAATATAAAAATATTTTGATCCCATAATTATAATTGTTGTTCAATATTTATACAAATTTTAACTTATTTAAATACGGTATTTTCTACATTGAAAATATTAAATCCAGGTCCCAAAAATAAAAGTGAAGTAGCAAGTGGCGAAAAAAATAAAGGACAAAATGGGTAGGGCATTCCGCGATCAAGATTAGTCAGTCGTGGACAGTGGTCACCCACCACTCCCACCACTGGACAAGCTCCATGACAAGGCCAATTTGCACTATCTCTTCTCGGTCCATTACTTTCTTGTTGGTTGGACACTTGTTTTCCTCTTCTTCTCAGACGTGTAGTGTTGATGGTTCCAGTCACGTCAGTCCCTCTTTTATCTTAATAGTTTCTTATCTCATACTGATTATCATTTATTGTTGGCTATATATGCAAAAATGGGTTATTTTTCACCAACAGGCCAGAGTTCAGCCTAAGATATCTTTCAATCTGCCATAAACAGTATATGCTTCATTCATTAATCACATGAATTTCTAAGCTTGGAGCAACTTTTCCTAAGTAGTTATTTTATGACCATATCACAAAGTTTATTGGATATCTTTTGCATTTAATTACAAAAGGCGAGGTGAAGAGGACAAAGTTAGATTCATGACGTAATAAAAAGTCCTTGAATTAGGTAAAGTGGTCCATGTAACCCATCTCAATTAAATAAACATGATTGTGGCTTTAAGTACACCAACAGCGCACTCTCTTTTTGTTACGGCATGTCTTTGCCTGGATTAGTTAAAGAAACTAGTATATAAGTTCCCAAATGGGTATAAAGAAACGTTTTCAAAGCCCAACTATTGATTATCAAATTTAAGAAACCAAGGAACCTAATAAATAGAAAACCAAAGTGTTTTAACTTGAGAATTTTCTCATTAAGAGCATCGGATTCTCATAGGATTTGCATGCAAAGGAAAAGGTAAGGTTTGGTGATTTAGTACAGTCATCAACAGGGAAATTATTCTATTCTGAGGGAAGTTTTCTGAAGTATTGTTTCAAAAATATCGGATAGATAGTTTCTTGCAATAGTTGCATATTTGACCAGAAAGCTTCTTTACTCGGGATCAATTCTCTTGATATGGTCCCGAGTATAGAATGACAAACGAAAACGAAAATAGCTACCCTCTATGTTATTGTAACATCAATGATTGTTCTCTATCCATTAGGGCTCTCCCCTTCATCCTGTGCTGATTTAGGCTCAGGATGATTTGTTCCCCTTTTTTTTTATTTTATGAAAATTTATTCCGCTACTCTGTAATCTTCTGTATCTTAGAGCATCTATTCCATAATTATATGCAAGATTCAAGTATTCAAGCACTCAGATGTCTCTTTCAAAGTTACAAATATCCTATCACTATCAAATTTGATAATCTTTAATTTTAATTGTAATTAAAATATCTCAAATTTTAATTCAATAATTGGATTATTAAAATTAATACAAAATACTTTATTTTTATGCAATTTAATCTTTTAATTTTTATTTATAAATTCAATTCAATATTTTGCAATACAATTTGATATAATTTTCCAATTTTATATAAAATGATGTTATATATATTAAAAAAAGGAGGCAGATTGTTGAATAGCTCGTTTTACGTCCAGATTTGTAAACTTTGATGATAAACATGAAGGGGACGCCTTTGAAGACCAACTTTATTAATTAAAGTTGACGTGTCGTAAGACTTCTTTCAACAATTGATATGATAAGACTGGAACAGCAGTGTGCTGATATTATAAACCAAAACCTAATTTTCTTTTGTTGATTCCAGTTACAAATGGCATTATTACGTTCTTTATCACCATTTTATAGTTTGACAAGGATCATGAATTTCTTATGAAACACAATGGTTTAAGTTGTAATCTTATGAGTTTGCAATGGCTGCAAAAGGATTAAATGAATTACTTGGTAGTTCGAATGATATGCAACGTATGTCTTCTTCAAAACAGAATCTTTACTACAGAAACTGCCCTGCCTTTATTGGAAGCTGATTCTCGTGGTTATCCTGAGGCAATCAGGTCCAGTCACTGACTGTGGCCATGTCAGCTTCTGAATCTCCCCTTCCCTGTGGTCCATTGTTAGGTAAGCGAGTTAGTGCATGGCCAGTTAACAAGCCACTAGAACTCCTTTCTCTGCTATTTCACATTAAAGCAAAATCAAATTATATTCCGTCTAGAAACCTCGAAAGCTAAACAAACGATAAGCAAAAACTTAAAACAACCTTAACACAAGCCTCCAATTTTCTCTCTCACACGCATCTTCCGCATTTTATCTCCTCGCTTCTTTCTCGCTAAAGCGCAGCCATAGTATTATATTCTATAATAGTTTGTTCAGCTGCGATTTCCAATACTGTTCCCTTCTTTATTCCTTTACTGTGCTTCGTGTTTGTTCTTGATTTGTCTACATTCTTGAGTCTTGGTTTGAACTACCGTCTACAGTTATGTATTGGGACAAAATCAAAGATTGTATCTTTCTTGAAACTTTTGTCGTTGTTAATATTCTTTTTGGAGTCTAATTACACTTCTTTGAACTGGGGAGGGTGGTAATCTATCTGGGCTCTTTATTTGGATTCAAGAATGGACTTTTAATCGTTTCTTTATCAGTCTATGATGGATATTGAAGGTGTAATTCATGACAATCCAATCAAGGTAACACTTGTGACTGTCATTGGCTGCTCAATTTGTCCCTCTGTCAGCTTTTGGTTCATTGTTTAACTCGTTCTGTTTGTTCTGTTGTTAATTGCAGAGAGACTCGTGGAAGACACTGTTAACTTTGGCTTATCAAAGTTTAGGAGTTGTCTATGGAGATTTGAGCACTTCGCCATTATATGTTTACAAGAGTGCATTTGCAGAGGATATACAACACTCTGAGACGAATGAGGAAATTTACGGAGTCTTGTCCTTTGTTTTCTGGACACTAACGCTAATACCGCTTGTTAAATATGTTTTTATTGTTCTAAGAGCTGATGACAACGGTGAAGGAGGCACTTTTGCTCTGTATTCCTTGCTCTGCCGCCATGCTCGGGTGGGCTCCATACCCAATTGCCAACTCGCTGACGAGGAGCTTTCAGAGTACACGAAAGATTGGTCTGCTTCAAATGATAAGAGTGATGCTGTTTCCAGATTGAAATCAACTTTGGAGAAGTATAGAGTCTTGCAAAGGGTATTGCTTATTTTGGCTTTGATTGGGACTTGCATGGTCATTGGCGATGGAGTGCTTACTCCTGCAATATCAGGTCTTTGTGGTTGTGTTTCTTTGGCCTTTGATTTGTGGTTGGAATTCGGACGTTCAGTTCATGACAGAAATATTTGGTTTTTGGTCATTTGCAGTATATTCGGCAGTATCAGGACTGGAGCTTTCCATGTCAAGGGAGCACCATCAGTGTAAGTTCTTTGTTTCTCTCGTTTAAAGTTTGATATTAAAAAAGGTTAAGAAAATAATTTGTAGCACTTGTTGGTAGAAATTTCTTGTTGGTGGAAGCCATGCCATCCATTGTCTCAGAGAACTTGTGTAGATTTTCTCTGAACTATTCAAAGGAAGCATTCTACATCTTGAGAAGTTCAATAGTTATATTCTCTGGCCCATTAGGTGAACAGAAATATAGATCAGGATTTGTACGAAAAAGAATCAGGTAACTGGCAAGCATCCAATTCGACCAACGTCTTGGATGCTTGAAGCATCTTGGAAAATCTTCTGGTAGCTCGATACTTGATATACTGAGAAGGGAAGATGAACGAATCGCAGTTAGGTATAAGTTGAGTATACTGGTTTGAGTTATATATGTATGGAAAAGCCAAGGCCACCAAATTGGCAATAGTTTATAGTTCTGTCCACTATTTGCGGTCCCTACGGAAAAATTAGGACAAAGTTTGCTGCTTTAATTTAAGTCAAGTCACTTTAAACTTGATAATAAACTATTAATTGTATAATTGGGCCGGTCAAGTTAACTACAGAAACATGTAAGATAAAGTAATTACGTAAGAAGTTAAAAGTTGAGAAAGAAGATTAAGAAAATAAAGATGTGACTTTATAGAGATAATCTGTCAACGTCAAGGCACAGACAAGTAGTCTAATATGAGTCACATGATGTAATGAACTAATAGCAAATCATGTTGGAATGATTTTTACCTGGCTTATGTATGCGGTTTGGTTTTCAAAAGGCTTGAAATCTTCTGTTCCACCATTCCTGTGCCCTCTGTGCCACAATGGTGGAACAGAAGTTCTGTTCCCTTTTCAAAAGCCATCCCTAAACTGGTCAATTTGACATCATCACATTGAACCTCCCCTAGGACTTCACATCATGCCTGCTTTCCAAGTGATTGTCGTAGATTAAGGTACTAGTTAACATTATTGTTTGGCAAACTTTCATCAGTTTTGTGAAATTATATCTTAGAATCTGCATAGAAATGTAAAGATGCATAAATTTCTGAAACACTGATGGTTATTGTGCTTCTGCTTCATTGAATAGGATAAGGTGAATGCATGCATCATTCCCGTTTGAGATTATTTATCTGCTTTTATGTTGATCAATGAAGAGAAATAACTTTAAAAGTCCAGTCACCCTTCCTGTAGCATCTGTGTCCCAACTTATCTAATCGATGCAATCAGAATCAATTTCAAGAATTGATAGGAGATTTGGACCAAACTAGGTCATTGAATTCCTTCTTTGATGAATAACGTTGACTAAAACCTAAGTGATCTGTTTCCTCATAAGCTTATTTATTCTGCAGATGTTGAACTTCCTGTTGCTTGTGCTATCTTGGTGTTCTTATTTGCCATCCAACATTATGGAACACACAAGGTAGGGTTCCTCTTTGCACCAATCGTAATAACATGGCTGCTGTGCATCAGTGCAATTGGTGTCTACAATATTGTCCACTGGAATCCTCATGTTTACCAAGCTCTCTCTCCGTACTATATGTACAAATTTTTGAAGAAGACACAGAAGAAGGGTTGGATGTCCTTGGGAGGAATGTTGCTATGCATAACAGGTATAAGAAGTTGTGAATTGTCCACTTTCCACTTTCAACAACTGTAAGTTTTTAATTCTAATGGTAGTTTTCTTTTCAATTATTCTAGGCTCAGAAGCTATGTTTGCTGATCTTGGGCACTTTTCACAGTTGTCAATCAAGGTAATTAACTTGTTCATGTTTCTTCATGCATCCACATAGAGACTATGTTTTCGTTTAACAAGAGTTATTATTTCCCTTCCAGAAAAATGAGAGGGTGAACAAAGACTTTAGTTGATGAATATTGTCACTTGTGATGATGACAGTTAAGTAGTGAATGTGATATCCATTCAAATATAGATATAATATCCTAAAGGAAAATTTCGTTCATTATGGTTACTCAATTTTCTCTTATGTCAAAGCCTTACCGTGCAAGATTTCCTTCACAATTTTAGTCATTCAAACAGCCCAAGTTTTCTTTGTAGCTTTGGGTATGACTTATGTGATCAAATATTTGATGCAATCTTTTTCTTTTTGTTATCTCTTGATAATATGCTAAACAATTGCATGTTAGAAGTGCCTTCCCTAGGAGAATTCTAACAATGACCCACTTTCTTCAGATTGCTTTCACCTTTGTTGTTTACCCCTCACTGATCCTCGCATATATGGGACAAGCTGCCTACCTTTCAAAGCATCATATCATTGAAAGTGATTACAGGATAGGTTTCTACGTGTCTGTGCCTGGTAAGTCTAATGGTGATACCTCTTGATGGGTATTATTGATGATCTTTCAAGAGTGTGATTAGAAAATGCACTGTTGTTTCAGCTGCTATCAGGTGGCCTGTTCTTGCAATAGCTATACTTGCAGCGGTAGTGGGAAGTCAAGCCATTATCACTGGAACATTCTCAATAATCAAACAGTGCTCTGCTTTAGGCTGCTTTCCAAGGGTCAAAATTATACACACTTCATCGAAGATACATGGCCAGATATACATTCCAGAGATCAACTGGATTCTAATGTTGCTATGTTTGGCTGTCACTATTGGTTTTAGGAATACAAAACACATGGGCAATGCAGCAGGTATGTTTAACATGACCCTTTGTTACTTTCATATCTTTCTCAACCGGTAGATTGTTTGCGTCACATACACTCTCGATGTTGAAACCTGCCTCATGAATAGAACTTATATAAACTTTTGAGTCAGTGTTTCACTCTTTAATATAGAAACATTGTTATTTTAAGAACATAATCACCATGCATGTATAGTGAAATCATCAAGACAGAACCCTGCAATGTCAAAGCATGTGATTTGGTGCCTTCTATATTCCAATTATGAACCTTGTCGAAACTCCAACTATTGGATGTACTCACTACATCTTGTTTCAACATCTGACAGGTTTGGCAGTCATCACTGTGATGTTGGTAACAACCTGCCTGATGTCGTTGGTTATTGTCTTATGTTGGCACAAAAATATCCTTCTGGCTATTTGTTTTATATTCTTTTTCGGCTCCGTTGAAGCTCTTTACTTCTCAGCATCCCTCATCAAGTTTCTTGAAGGAGCTTGGGTGCCAGTGGCCCTCTCATTCATCTTTCTCATCGTGATGTACATTTGGCACTATGGGACACTCAAGAAATATGAATTTGATGTCCAGAACAAGGTCTCAATAAACTGGCTTCTTGGTCTGGGTCCCTCTCTAGGAATAGCACGGGTTCGTGGAATAGGACTCATACATACAGAGCTTGTTTCTGGGATTCCAGCTATATTCTCTCACTTTGTAACCAATCTTCCAGCTTTCCACCAGGTTTTAGTTTTCCTCTGCATCAAATCTGTGCCGGTGCCTCATGTGAGGGCAGACGAAAGGTTCCTAGTGGGAAGAGTTGGTCCTAAAGAGTACCGCTTGTACAGATGCATAGCACGTTATGGCTACCATGATGTTCACAAAGATGATGTGGAGTTTGAGAAAGATCTTGTCTGTAGTATTGCTGAATTTATCAGATCAGAAAAGCCTGAATGTAACATAAGAGTGGAAGACAGTGGTGATGACGAACGAATGACAGTTGTTGGGACTTCATCCTCAAACTTAGAAGGAATTAAATTGAGCGAAGAAGGAGAATTTTCTGATACGGTAGGCACTTCAGAGCTAAGGGAGATGAAGTCCCCGGAGAAACTGAGAAAGAGAGTAAGGTTTCTTGTCCCAGAAAGTCCCCTGATCGACATGGAAACACGGGAAGAGCTGAAAGAATTAATGGAGGCAAGGGAAGCAGGAATGGCATTCATACTCGGGCACTCATATGTAAGGGCCAAAAGAGGATCCAGTTGGATGAAAAGGATTGTAATAAACTATGGTTATGATTTCTTGAGGAGAAACTCCAGGGGACCAACTTATGCTATGAGCATACCTCGGGCATCAACTCTAGAGGTAGGAATGGTGTACTACGTATAGTCTGACTATGTAGGACAACCAAGTAAGCAGCAAAGCTTCTGCATTTTGAATGTTGTATATGATAAAAGTTAAAACTACTTTACAACGATCAATCCACGAGATAAATGGAGCTTTTAGGCATCCAAATGCTGATCGCCCGCCACGCCTGTCAAAGAGTGTTGTTGTTTCAGGGCCAGTCACATGAATGTAGTGATAAATATAAAACTAGGGAAATAAAGAACTGAAACCCAATGGATATACGTTTGAAACTAGGAATTGCATTCACTAACTCCCAATAAAGTGCAACAAATTTCAATAAAGTCACGTAAAGCTATGTATTCTCCTAAAGACTAGGTAAAACTAAAACAAACTAATACCAGTAGAAAAAGGAACTTTCATTGACATGGAAAACTAATAAATGAAAAAAAATATTTCCAACAATCCCTCCCTCAAACTAAAAGTTTTCAAACATACTCCAAATAGCTTCCTTAGCTTTTGAAATGTAGGCAATTTCAATGATTTGGTCATTATGCCAACAATCTCATCTTCACTCTTGCAGTAGAAAAGATCAACGATTCCATCGCGTGAGAGGTCCCTTCAAAAGTGAAACTTCACATTTACATCCCTGCTTTTTCCATGTAGAATAGGATTTTTAAAGAGTTTCACGGTAGAATTATTGCCACAATAAATTCTAGTAGCTCCCTCTTGCTTGAAATGCAACTCTTCAAGTATTTTCCTCGGCCAAATTGCTTGACAGACTTTAGTTGTTGCAGCTACAAATTCTGCTTTGATTGTTGACAACGTGACAATTACTTGCCTTTTTGAAGACCATGAAACAACTCCCGAACCAAGCATGAAAATATATCTTGAAGTGTTTTTTCTATCGTCTTGATCTCTAGTATAATCATTGTCCATAAAGCCAAATAAATATGACGTTTCACCTTTCTTGTAGAACAACCCATAATTAGTAGTCCCTTGCAAGTATTGAAGATTCTTTTTGCGGCTAAGAGATGAATCTCCTTTAGACACTCTATAAATCTGCTTATGAGATTTACATCCTGCATTATGTCAGGTCTTATTATAGTTAAATACATCAAACTCCCTACAATTTGTTTGTAAAGCATGATGTTAATCTTCCTTCCTTCAGGGTTTTGAACAAGCTTTAGACCTACTTTAGTAGGCGTGCTAACGTAATTGCAATTTTTTACTTGAAACCTATCTAAAATTTCTTGTACATACTTCTTTGAGAAATAAAAATTCCAACTAATGATTGCACCACTTCAATGCCCAAAAAATAATGCATCTTTCCAAATTAGGCATAACAAATTCAACCATCATAGATTTTTTAAATTTGTCAAACATGGCAGTATCATTTCTAGTAAAAATAAGATCGTCCACATATAAGCAAACAATGAGCAATTTCCCTCCATCTCCAATCTTTGTAAAAAGTGTAAGCTCATATGGATATTTTTTAAACACTTCTTTAGAAAAATAAGCATTTATACCACTATTCCAAGTGCATAGAGCTTGTTTTTAGCTCATATAATGCCTTTTTGAGTTTATAAACCTTATTTTCTCTTCCAAACTTCACATAACCTGGAAGTTGATTAATAAATACTTGCTCTTGAAGATCACCATGCAAGAATGTCGACTTCACATTCAATTGAAAGATAGGCCATAAATGTTGTGCTGGTAATGCAATCACCACTTTGATCATATCATGTCTTACAACAGGAGCAAAGACTTCTCTATAATCCACTCCAAACTCTTGCTTATAGCCTTTAGCTACTAAACATGCCTTGTACTTGTCAACCTCTCCATTCTCCTTCAATTTCTCTTGTACACCCATTTGACACAAATTGTCTTGTGGCCTTTTAGAAGATCAGTCAACTCCCAAATGTTGGTCTGTTCAATGCCTGCAATTTCTTCATCTATAACCTTTCGCCATTTTCATTCTTTGATAACATATTTGAAAGTTGTAGGATCATAATAAAAAAAATATAGCAAAATGTGTAAGTGGGTCCTCAAATTGGTCAATTCGAGTTACCTCGTAATCGGCCATCCATGCATGTCTTCTTCTAACAAGTTGAGGTTGATCTTCATTTTATGTTGTTATTGCTAAGCTTGGAATATTTGCTGGACCATCTGGTGGAACTACTTGATCATTTTCTACAGGTTGCTACCTCTCCTCTTCGTTAACTTCATCAAAGTTGACATGTATTTTTTGTTCAATAACATTATTGTTCCATGGCTAAAAACTTTCTTCATAAAACACTACATCACAGCTGATAACAATTTTCCTAGTAGTGGGATTGTAAATCTTATAAGCTTTTAATTGATCACTAACACACACAAAAAAAAGCATTTCTCTCCTTTCTCATCTAGCTTTGTCCTCTTCTGGTATGGAATATAGGCATAGGCAACACACCCAAAAATCCTAAAATGATATACTGTACAATATTAGAACTATTAATTATGTAAAGAAGCTAAGATCTCCTAAAAAATTCAAGTATTTATTTAGGCATTTTTCTTAATTAGGATGATAATTAAGATGAAAATCATAGATTTAATCAAGTGCCCACTATAGAGAATCTTGTAGAATTCTCTCACTAAACCACTGTCTAAATAGTAGCATGATTGTCATATGGTAATAAGATATAAAATACTTAAACAATTGGTTTAGTGTAAGTGGAAAATTATTAGTTTATACCCTATGGTCAATTGGTTGGTTGTAATTTTTGTGAAATAATTATTTAAAGGCATTCTTTTAACTTATGTAAATTCATTTAATTAATTGATGCATAAGATAAAATCCACGAGATAACTGTACATTGTAAATGAAATTATGATGAGATTATCATTATGATATTCATATTGCATTTATATGTTATTCATAAATTATTCCTAGTCAATTTTGTATTGAGACTAAACATTATTAAAGAATAAAAAGACTAATACATGTTATGTATCCTCCTTAAGAATGAAGTAATCAATCTCATAGATTATAATATAGAGATACTTAAACAAATATATAAGTGCTTATTAGATAACAAGTTCACTAAACTAACCCAATATGAGAATTCCATTTGGAATATTACTTGTATGTTTATAAAAATTATCACTGTGATGGTTGTATAAATTATCATTTAACTTGAGATCTCTAAAATATTTCATATAGATGTTGCTATATTTGTAATATCTTAGTTCGATTATTGTACTGTGTACTGTACTGCACATGCATTTTATAGAGTATTCTCTATTTATGGTGTATTAGAGTAGCTAAAGCATTTAAATGTATTGTTGAGGTTATAATGGAGATCATAGATAGACCAGAGATGGTTGTGGACTCGACTGGAAATTTTTTGAAATTTTTTTGAAAACTCCAAAAAGTTATGAAATGAGTCCGAACGAGTTTTAAAAGCTTCGAAACGTGCTTTGGAGATTTAGGTGACACTTTTGAATGAAATCCGGATGATTTCAATGACATTCAGTGATTTTCGAATTCAATCCAAAAATTCTTCTGGACAACTAAAAGGTTATCGAGTAATTTCGAAATATGATGAAAAGCTCTGAAATTAGGATTGGAATCCATAGGTACTGAAATGGATCAAAACGGAGGTTGTTTGAATAGAATTCGGGTAATCCGAAATTATTGGACTAAAATGCCCTTTTTAGAAAATGATGGCTATTGATGATTTTAAATTCATTTGAAATTTTTAAAAGCATCAAATCAACAAGTATTGATCCTAATTAGAGTATTTCACGGCCAATTTGATGATAAGATGGTTGTGGAATAATTTCGGGGTTTAATTCGGTTGGTTGGTGAATTAAATGCATTAAAGGCCAATTTTGTCTTTTTGTACTCATTAAGGGCAATTTGGTCTTTTTACATGATATTAGTGGATTGATGAGTTATTAGAGATGACCAATGAGAAAATGACACGTGTGTGTGATGAGTCATTAGTGATGACAAATAGGAAGGTGACATGTGTAATCCACTAAATGAGTATAAAAAACAAAACTTAAGACATTTTGCTTCATTTTTTAGAGTGTTGTGAGAGTGGCAATAAAGAGCCCAAAAACTATAAGAAAATAAGAGAGAAGCAATAGTGGGTTTCAGCCATTGATGAGAGAAAGGAAGGAAGAGAGAGGAAAAAAAGAGAAACGAGAAGAGAGAAGAGAGAAGAGAGAGTTACGGCTAAGCCATAGAGAAGTGATCCAAGGCATTTTTCATGCTCTTCCACCTCCAATCAAGCTTCTAACAAGACTTCATAGATATCCAAGTGAAGAGGAAGAAGAAAATGGGTAGGTAAGATTTCATAGCTATCAAGGTTTTATTGCATTAGAAGCAATTGGGAGAAGAAAATCACATGAATCTAGTGTATGGAACCTTGGTCAAAGGTAAGATCTATTGCCTAAAGTGTTTATTTTGCTATTTGTTGATTTTAGATTAATGAATGGCATTAGGAAGTTAGTTTAATGATGAAAGAATGAAAGAAAAGCCATTGAAATGATTGGATGAGTTTTTGACCATGGTTAGTGTTTTTTGATGTATTATGGTCCAAAATTCTATTTTGATGTTTTATAATGTTTATAGCGTGGTTTTGATGCGAATGAAGTAAAGAAATGAAAAGGAATTGATCTGGAATTGGTTTTGATTGAAATTTGGTTTAGGGTGCATGATTTTTGTAAAAATTTGTTAATAAAATTTTATGGCTTTAATGTGTGTATTAAAATGTCATAGAAATGAATTTGGATTAATTTTAAGTGTTAGAAATCAAATGTAATTAAATTGGAAAAGTTTATTGTTAATATGTTAAGTTTAGCCTTAAAGACATTTTTTGTATAAAAGTATAATTATGATATAATGACCATGTGAATGTGGTTAAAGATGGTCGTTAAGTGTATTTGTTGTATTGGAATGATTAAATAAAGTGTTATGTTATTATTTGGAGAAAAATTAGTAAATGGAGTGTTTGTGGAAAGTAATGAAGTTGGCATGGTTTATGGTGTATTTGATTGGAAAATATGTTAAGAAGTTAGATGTATTCGTATTAGGTTTTTAGATCAAAAAACGAAACGAGCTGAAAGATTGCAAAGTGGTGAAAAGGAAACTAGTAAGTTGTGAGGTATTTAATTTTTTGTATGACTAGATTCTTTGCAAAAGGATTGATGACATGTGAGTATATTTAATTGTTTTATATGACTAAATTCTTGACCAAAAAAATTGATGACATGTGAGTGTATTTTAATTATTTTATATTACTAAATTCTTTGTAAAAGAATTAATGACATGTGAGTGTACTTTAAATTGAGTTTATGTAAATGGTTTTCATTTGATCATGAAATGAATATTTATGTTAAGTTTTATGCAAATGATATTTTACAAGTGAATATTTCTAGCATAAGTGTATGCTTTGACAATATTTGAGTTTTAATTTGAAAGTTAAATTTTATATGATTGAGAGTTATATTGAATTTTTTCAATTATGAATCCTCCCATACTTGCTTTAGAAAATAAGATAAGTTGTAAATATAAGAGTTGCTTTTGCCTATGGTACATCGCTAGGCTTTATATATTTTATTATATTGGTATATTTATAGGGGTTAACTTATTACAGGTAAGCGATGCAGAACCAGCTCTGTAAATAGTAGTTAACTAGTTATGGTAAAAGATGTAGAACCAGCTTTGTGACTTGTTACGGGTAAGAAATTTAGAACCAACTCCGTAATTACCAGTTTATAGCGGTTAACCTGTTGCGGGTAAGCAATGTAGAACTAACTTTGTAACTAGTGGTTAACCGGTAACGGGTAAGCGATGTAGAACCAACTTCGTGACTTTAGGCCTAGTATGCCATATGGTAAAGAAACTGGTGGTGGGCTATGTTGAGCAAGAAAAGTCATGTAATAATAATGTTGCCACTATTTATTTTTAAAAGTGATTTGAGAGGTACCGTATAGTACCAATTCTAACGGTTAACTTACTTTCAGTATAAAAGTTTTCAGAAAACTTATTACCACCACTATTTATTGTTTAAGGAAAAAAGGAAAAAAAATAGAAACATGTATATTATGAGTTTAAGGTTGAAAAACATTTTGGAATAGTATTTCAAAAAAATTGAAATTATGTCTTACGAAATGTTATATTATTACTAGGTTTGAAGATGCACAAATAAATTGTTATGCAAATGCTTTACCATGAGTTTTATGATTGCATAAGAATATTACAGTTATGTTGTTATGAAAAGTTCAACTTTTAAGTAAACTGATTAATACTCACTGTGCTCGTTTAACTTACTCTTATTTTTATGTTCTTAAACAAACCACCTCAAGTATTGATCGCGGCTTTATCGTTCGACTAGAAAATCGACCTTGAAAACCGGTCAAAATAATTAAATTCCAAGATTGCAGCAAGCTGAACCTCGGGTCGTCTCTCTCAAAGGAATCACGTGCAGAATTGATCCTAAATTAGCCTAAGTTGAATCATGCAAATTAAAGCAATTAAAAAGGGGTTTTTGGATGATTGATTTGAAACTAAGAAATCAAAAGTATGAAAGAGTATTTTTTTGGAT
>JANIHZ010000008.1:13568988-13597236 GCA_027478365.1 Erythroxylum rufum
ATTTGAGATATTCATTATTGATAACAAGTTTGAAGTTTCGGAAGGAGGTCACGAGACAGAGTTTGCACTTTCACGTGCCAAGTCTTTTACCGTCGTCGCCAAGAAATGAATTTGGCTACTCGTGGTCAGCTCGGATCGTATACATTTGCTGCAATTTTTTCTCTCTTCTATTTCTTGGCTGCAATCACAGATACGTAACCGCCAACAATCATGGGAGTCCACGGCTTGTGGGAACTACTCGCTCCCGTGGGCCGCCGCGTATCCGTCGAAACCCTATCCGGCAAGAAACTCGCCATCGGTAATCGCCATACAGATTACCCCGATATATTTTTTTTAAAAAATCTAATTTTGCTTAAAGTTCAAATATTTACAAAGACTTGAAGAGAAGAAGTTCAAAATTTTACTGGATGTATTGTAGATGCGAGCATATGGATGGTTCAGTTCATGAAGGCAATGAGAGACGAGAAAGGTGAGATGGTACGGAACGCGCATTTATTGGGGTTCTTCCGTCGAATTTGCAAGCTATTGTACCTCCGTACTAAGCCTGTGTTCGTGTTCGATGGTGGCACTCCGGCTCTCAAGCGCCGAACGGTCATCGCTCGCCGGAGGCAGCGGGAGAATGCCCAAGCTAAGATCCGGAAAACCGCCGAGAAGTTGCTGCTCAATCAAGTGAGCTTATTTTTTGATGAATTTGAGTGCTGTGCACTGTGTTTTGGAGTTTTGGGGTTATTTATTACTTTTTGTCTGTTTTTTTTTTCTCTTTTTTGGTGGTAGCTTAAAGCGATGAGGTTGAAGGAACTAGCTAGGGATCTTGAGGATCAGAGGAATACGCAGAAAAATGATACTCAGAGGAATACGCAGAAAAATGATACTCAGAAGAATTCGCAGAAAAATGATACTAAGGGAAAAAACATTTTGTTGAGCAATCCTGATAATTTCGTGAGAGGGACTTGTGATCGTGAAAAATTAGATGAACTGTAAGATTTTATATATTTGTAGGTCGAACGATGGTTTTTAGTTGTGTTTCGGAAACATATTTTTACGACTTTGATGAGTTTGTTTAGGCTGGCAGCATCCATTACAGCAGAGGAAAACGAGGGATTAATTAATGCCTCGGCATCTGCTGCAGCTAGTGGCGGTGGCGGTGGAGTGTCCTTTGAGAATGAAGACGATGGAGGTGAAGATGAAGATGAAGAGATGATTTTGGTAAAGACTGATACTTCATTGGTCATTTAGATAAGGAACTACTACCCCCTTGTATAATGTTGCTGGTTTGATCAGTTTTGGAAAGCTATTTTGTTTTTGAAATTTTGTTAAATCTCGGGTTTAGAAGCACCGGGAGAGCTCTGTAAATAGTATGACATCAAACAAGTACAAAATTTACAAGCAAAGCATTCTTTTTTCTTTTTGTTTCAACTAATTTGCTGATTCAACTCCAAAAAAAATATAAAGTGTTTCAAGTTATACTGGAATTTTGATGCTAGACTGTGAGATAGCTGATAAAAGCGTTGCTCCTGTAATTGCTAAATCTTGTGCCTTACATTGAGACTTATGGGAATGGTAATGTACATAACTGCGTTTCTTTCATTTGTTTTGCAGTCAGCAATGGATGGGAATGTTGATCCAGCAGTCATAACTGCTTTGCCTGAATCCATGCAAGCTAATCTTCTGGTAACTTTTGGTGTCTATGTTTCCGTGGGATTTTGTTAACTGGGTTGAATAGGATTTACTGGCCTTCCTGCTTTGGGATCACTTTTGCAATGCTTGTAAGTTAACAACTATCCTTCTGTGATTGAGGGATAGTCTAATCACAGATAACAAATGAACAGTTGAAGGTTAATTTTTTCTGGCCAGATGGGGAACATTTCTGGTTCACGATAACCATAGCGTGAAATATAACATGATGCTTAGAGACATGATTTTGTGATGATAAAAGTTGTGGTCTTTTTGGTAACTATTTTATGTTGCTAAATCTTTAGCACTTTTGGAGGCCTGGGCTGGATGTTGTGCTTGGAAGTGACATAATATCGATATTTTTATTGTCTTATAAGGCTATTGGAAAGCAGGGTCAGAAACACGTGAAAAATGCAAAGGAAAAGGAAATTTTGTCAGATCAAATTGACAAGGAAGTAACAGACCTGGAAAAGTTAGATGAAATGTAAGAGAAGCAGTTGTTGTGGTAATGATGGTCATCTTGTATTAAAGAAGCTGTTGATTGTTTTAATAAGTCAATTTAGGTTGGCAGCATCTCTTACGGCTGAAGAAAAGAAAAATTTGACGAAGGATGCATCAACTTCTGCCTTCGCATATCATGCCAGTGAGGAAGATTGGGACGATGATGAAGAGATGTTACTGGTAAGCTTCTATAATTTTTATATGCTGAGTAATCATTCTGATGTCAAGTTATTGCAAGTTTTTGCTTTGCACTTCTGATATATGTTAAGACCAGTTTACTTAATTGTTACATTTCCTATTTGGAATGGATTTAGGACTGGATGATATTATAGACATATGATAACATGAGGACTAACAAAGTTCAAGTTCTTTAAAAAGTAGTAGCATAGGTGTCTTATTTGTTTTTGGATTGTCAGTTCCCTGAATTGTGTTGTGAGGGCTGGCCCAAGAGATGAAAGGCGGTTTGGGTACTTGGGAATGTGGGAGTTTCATAAACTGATTCTCCATTATTCATTATGTTATTGTTTGATAGCGTTATTGCCTTTAGCTGTGACAAATCTTGCAGCCAGAAGTGCATGGGAGAGTTGATCCTACTGTCTTAGCTGCTTTACCTCCATCCATGCAACTTGATCTTCTTGTTCAGGTAATATATTCATGCCACATTGTTATTATTTCATTCAACACAAGAGCTCTGGTTTCCCCTCGAATGAAAATTTGTAATATAGGTTTTATTTTCTTTTTCCAGATGAGGGAAAGACTGATGGCTGAAAACAGACAAAAGTATCAAAAAGTGAAAAAGGTTGGTTTAACAACCAATTAAACAGTTGTGCTTTATGCAAATGCTTGTAGCTTTTCTAATTTTGAGTTTTGAATTGTTATTGGCTTCTGCTATATGTCACAAAGTCTATAATTTCTCATGTGTTCTGATAGTACATTATTTTCTCCCAATGATTTATATTTATCTTTTTTTTAAAATGATCTTTAGGCTCCTGAAAGATTTTCTGAGCTACAAATTCAGGCTTATCTTAAAACTGTTGCTTTTCGCCGGGAAATTGATCAAGTACAAAAGGCTGCCTCTGGGAAGGGTGTTGGCGGGGTTCAGACTTCACGGATATCTTCAGAAGCCAACAGAGAATTTATCTTTTCTTCATCCTTTACTGGCGATAAACAGTGAGTGAATTGAAGATGATGTCAAGAAAAACATCATCAAATACATACGTAGAGAAAATCTCTAGGTTACTTGTTCTTGTATGTGATGATTATGCTTTTGTTATGCATTTGCTGTGATGTCCAATGATTGTTGTTTCAACTCCATATGGATTCTGGGTAGCATTCCCTTTCGTTGAAAAGCACGTTGTTAATCATGCTAGGTTGTTTACATCTGCCGCAGTGGGCAGAAGGGGAAATGTGCAACAGACAACGGTTCATTCTTCAGATTCTGTTGCTAATATTGCACCTAAGGCTAGGTCCAACAGTGTTACAGGACTAGTCCTGGATGAATCTACAAGGGTGTTTGATGATGATGTTGAGACATATATGGACGAAAGAGGTCGTACACGAGTTAGTAAACTGAGGGGTATGGGTATGCGAATGACCCGTGATTTGCAGAGGAACCTGGATTTGATGAAGGAGATAGAGCAAGAGCAAACAAATGCAATCTTGACTCCAAGTACTCAGTCTGAATTTGATGGAAGTAAGGCCCCTACTCAACATAAACAGCTTGAGAAAAGTTCACCTAATGGCAATATGAACTCTGCTACCTTGACTGAAAGAAGTGGAAAATCAATGTTGGAAGATGAGTCATCTGTACAAATATCTTTTGAAGTTGGTGATAGTAAATGTGCTGAAAGTGATGATGACATATTTGCTGAATTAGTAGCAGAGAAACCTTTAAAGGTTTCTTCTGATTCTGCTTCTGATAATGATTGGGAGGAAGGGATTGTTCGAGGCCATGGAAATGGTTTTTCTAATGATGAAGAATTAAGAGTTGGGCCTTCTCTTAAGGAAAGTAACATTAGTGAGGACAGTGAAGTGGAGTGGGAGGAAGGAGTTTGCAATATTCATGATGATTTTTTGTCACCAGAAGAATCAAAGAAACCAGTTTCCAGAGGTTATTTGGAAGAAGAGGCTGATTTGCAGGAAGCTATACGGAGAAGTCTTGAAGATCGTGGGGGTGGGAAACCCATTGACACCCTATCTGGGAATGGGATATTAAAAAGGTCTGGAGAGATTGATAACAATGCTGTTGAATTACTTGATGAAGAAGACATTAATGGTGGGAAGAGTAC
This sequence comes from Erythroxylum rufum, assembly GCA_027478365.1. Classification (NCBI taxonomy): domain Eukaryota; kingdom Viridiplantae; phylum Streptophyta; class Magnoliopsida; order Malpighiales; family Erythroxylaceae; genus Erythroxylum; species Erythroxylum rufum. The sequence goes on from JANIHZ010000008.1 coordinate 13,573,452, forward strand.
ACTTGTTAATATTGTTCCCCAAGTCAAGACATCAGAGTTAGAGGTCACGGGGTCTGAAATGTCAGGAGTGCAGTTAAGGTCACATGAGGAGCCAAATCCTGTTAATGAGGCGATGGTGGTAAATGAATCATGTGAATATGTTGGACACTCAAGCCAAGCCTTGAATAAAGAGGGGACTTTGTCTGTAGAAATCACAAATGGAGAATCAGTTGCAGCTTTGGAAGGAAAAGAGATCTGCTTCATGAAGCAGTCTTCATATACCTTTACTGAAGGTGGAGGATTATCTATGAGTAGTGAGTTGTGTGCCAAGGATCATTATCATATTTCTAAAGCTCCTTCTGACTTGCTTAATACTGAAGCAGAAACATCCTTATTGGTCAACAAAGAAAAAATTGCTACTAAAGATGTGCCATCTAACCATTTTGTGGAGCAAGCCAACTCTTCCATTCATGGCAGGCAGTTATCTACAAAAGACTTGGAAAATGACATTGGTTTAGAGGAAGAATTGGCTGGAGGGAAGGATCCTGATGCAGAACTAAAAGAGAAGGTTAACTACACAGACCAATCCATATGCATGGGCAGTGAAAGTGTGCCGGTTGGTCTCACAAAGGGTAGTTTGGAGGATGAAATTCTAAATCTAGGTCAAGAGTATATTAATCTAGAAGATGAACAGAGAAAACTGGAACGTAATGCAGAATCGGTTAGCACTGAGATGTTTGCAGAATGTCAGGTATTCCTCAAAACTTCTAAACGAATGGTTGCCCAATTTTATGTCATTGCAACTTATAAAGCCAGTTAGGCTTGACTACATTCTCCAGAGGATGCTTTCCTTTCCCTTTTCAGTGTAAAGTTGGAATAAAAAATAACTGTATGCTAATGGTTGGCAGAGCAATAGTTTTTTCTTGCATCTCATGTTTAACCTTGGATTCTCTTCTTTATACATTATCTTCTTTAACTTTGGATTCTCTTCTTTATACATCTTTCACAGAGAAGCAATTGCTGTGTGTAGGATGTTAAATGATCAGGGAAATCATAAGAATGCTAGTGTATCTCAAGAGTGAATAAGCTCTACAATTAGTATATAAATGGCCTATAATTATAAATGGTTATTCTGGCTTTTCTTTGGTGAATGGTGAGCTTATTTTCTGATGGTTTTCTTTGTCTTACCATCTGTAGGAGCTGTTGCAGATGTTTGGCATACCATATATTATAGCACCAATGGAAGCAGAAGCTCAGTGTGCTTATATGGAATCTGCAAACCTTGTCGATGGCGTTGTGACCGATGACTCTGATGTATTTCTATTTGGGGCTCAAAGTGTGTACAAGAATATATTTGATGATCGCAAATATGTTGAGACATACTTCATGAAGGTGTGGATAGAAACATTGAGTTTCTCCTCCTCCATCTTCAGTCTTAAATGACTTCATGTTTGGATGAAGTTTTTGAAGTTTCACTTAAAAAGCTATAGAAGTCACTTATCTGGTTGTTTATGCCTTGAACTTTGTGCATTTATTTACCAATTTAGAGTTGCTTATTACATAATTGAAATTATTGTAATGTTTCTCATTCGTCAGCTTATAGTGACATAATATTGCAGTGTTCTCAAATTTTTACCCTCCACTTTTCTATTTATTCCTCTACACTAAACTATATAATATCACAGGATATCGAGAAGGAACTTGGCCTAACTAGAGATCAGTTAATCCGCATGGCTTTGCTTCTTGGGAGTGATTATACAGAGGGTGCAAGGTAATCAACAACTTTTAAAGAGTATACTAATTGCCGTTTACTTGTTTATGCTAGATTTTACATGTTACTTTTGTTTTCTTTGTTCTTTACAAGCACATGTGACAAATTATATACTGTTGATCTTATATGGGGAAGTAAGAATTTTTCCCATGTATGCGAAGGTATATATTTATGCTGGTTTATTCCTAAAGTGTGGTTTCAATGGAATGAATATTTGTGCAGTGGGATTGGCATTGTTAATGCAATTGAGGTTGTAAATGCATTTCCTGAGGAGAATGGTCTCCATAAATTCCGGGAGTGGATTGAATCACCAGATCCAACCATTCTAGGAAAGCTTGATGCGCAGACTGGATTAAGTGAGAGAAAAAAGGGGTCCAAAGTTCTTGGTAATAATTTGAGTTCTGCAAATAACAATGGTGGAGGAACTCAATCCGGTCAAGACATCCCTCAATCACATATGATGAAGCAGTCTGCAGATGCTGCGCAACAGACAAAGCAGATTTTCATGGATAAGCACGTAAATGCTCAATCTTTGGCATTTGGCTTTTTTCTGCTTGACTGTTACTTTATGATGGCATATCCCATCTGCATTTTCCAGTCTTCATGAGTGATGTTAAAATGCATCTTTTGGCAGAGGAATGTTAGCAAAAATTGGCATATTCCTTCTTCTTTTCCAAGTGAAGCAGTCATTTCAGCGTATTGCTGTCCACAAGTGGACAGATCAACTGACCCTTTCACATGGGGAAAGCCAGATCTTCATTTTCTTCGGAGGCAAGTCATTTTGCCTTTTGTTTTTCCTGATTTTTAGTATTTAGATGGTTCTCAGATTGACAGGTTGTATCTGCATCAACTAGCCTGTTAGTTGTAAACCTGGAGATCATGACAGTAATGCTTGTATGCATCATTGGTATATCTTTCTGGATAACACTTACTGAGAGTGGAGGTCTTCTCATGTTCAGAATAAATATGCTCACCACCCAAATGTCTAAATTTATGCACTCTGAGACCCATTACTGTGGATTAATAGCTCACAAGTTAAGATATATTTACTTGTGTTGCTGATTATTATTATATCTAGATTGTGTTGGGAAAAGTTTGGGTGGAGCATCCAGAAGACAGATGAGTTGCTGGTGCCTGTTCTGAAGGAGTATGAAAAACGCGAGGTTTGAGTGTCTCTCTCACTCTCTCCCTTTATATATATATATATATATGTATGTATCTGTTCGTGTGTATTCATGGCTATGCAATGAGACTCGGAACTTTTTGATCAGCACGCTCAAATGCTTTAGTTCTTGTCGATCTGATTTATTACCTCATCTGCCTTGTTATTGTAGTTAAAATCCCACCTATTAGCTATGAGTTGGCTGAGTTTTTTGATTTTTGTTTTCTTTTGAATATGACTTTGGCCAATGGCTTCTCTGATGAAGATTCAACTGCGCCTTGAAGCATTTTACACATTCAATGAAAGATTCGCAAAAATTCGTAGTAAAAGAATCACAAAAGCTGTTAAGGGAATCACAGGAAACCAGTCCTCAGATTTCATGGAATATTCTTCCGAAGAAGTTCCTAACAGAAGGAAAAACAGCAAAAGTTTTGATACTGAATCAGAAATGCTTTCAAAGCTAACAGAGGAAAGTGTTCCTAATTACAAAGAGCAGAATTCTGATAAAATGTCTAGTAAGAAGTCTAACAAAAGGACTGCTAGGGAGCCTGTTTCATTTGAAGTGGGGAGTCCAAAACAACAAACACAGGTAGAAAGCAGGCTGTGCACTGATAAAGCATCACGTGTTCTTGGAAGAGGTAGAGGAAGAAGAGGTAGGGCGAGGGGAAAGGCAGAGAGAAAGGTAGGTGTTCATGACAATGAATCTGATCATAGCTCCAGTGACGTTAGCAGTGGTGATGCTGAGCAGGGATTTCAGGTTTCTAAATCAGAGAAACCACTTGGAGTGCGAAGGGTAAGCTTAGTGTCTCATCTTCCCTTGATTCTTTTATGGTTTAAGGATGCTATTACAAAAAATATTAATTGTAATATAAACAACTTAATCTATTTAAATTTTAGATCCAAACTACTGGACATTCACTTTGATTGTTTAAAAGGTATTTTGGGTCTCGTTAGTAGTTTCAATATAATTAGGTTGTTGACCACTCAATCTGAGGATCAAGTTGTTAGCTCGTTACTTACTCAAATCTATGTATGGAGGTGTTCTGCTTTACTGAAATCATGAGGCCTTGCCTTTCTCTACCTCGGTGAATCAGAAATGCCTCTGACAAATATTTGACAACTTTTTCTAGAATATTTGTGGTCAAACATTATGCATTGTAACAATTTGATATCTGGGAAAAATTTATCTTTATAGATATAACGTATTAATGACTGTTATCCTTTTCTTCCCACGGAGTTAACAAGAATCAATCTCTGTTTCTTTGCTGTTCTGTGTCTAGTCAACACGTTCCCGGAAGAATGTTTGTTATGCATTGAGTGATGTAGAAAGTGATGATTTGAATGAGTTGCAAGATCAGAGTGAATATGAAATGTCTGAATATAAGGCAAGGGAAGAAGGTTTCTCTAGGGATCAAGGGGTGTCTGGAGAAGCTCCCAATGATTTCAATGTCCCACAACAGAATAAAGAGAAAGATCCTTCCCTTGAGACCTCATCTAGCCAGTATCTTGAAAGGGGGGGCGGATTTTGCATTCATGAAGCTGAAGTTAGTAAGCCAGATGTTAGCCAAGGTAGCTACTCTTTTGAGGCTGATGCCCCTAAAGATTACCACATAATGGGAGGTGGGTTCTGCATCAGTGAAATGGAGACGGGTGAGCATCAAGATACTGCTGTGCCTGCTTTCCGTGAAACTTCTGAATCTTCTCATTTCTCTTGTTTTACGGAAGATGCTGTGTTTGACAATGTTGAACATCAATTAACTTCTGGCACAAAACGAGTGGCTGAAGAAGAGGAAACGAATGCTTCCACTATTAAGCAGAATATGGATAGTGCAGATGCGTCTAACACTGATCATCCCAAGTTCAGTGATTCTATGACAAAAGGCGCAGATAACAATCCCCAGGTGTCCGGTATAGGAGGTCTAGCTGCGATGCCTTTCCTGAAAAGGAAACGGAGGAAAAGTTGAAAGATTAAAGCACTTTGTTTTGGTTATATTAGAATCAATATTTCCCAGATGTGGATCATGTCGCTGTAACTTCTTCTCCATGTGTTCTCTGTAATGTGATTAGAGAAGTAAGATAGTACTAGGGTCCTAGCGTAAGGGGTTTTGTAATACATGCTTTATCTATCATGAATTATCTGAATGGATATTTACTTGAGACCCCATTTATTAGCAACAGGACATGCATTTTTGGGTTCAGAAATAAGCGTTCCTACAGCGTTAGCTTGATTTACCTTGCGAATAAAAATCACGTCTTTACCTCTCTTCTGAAAGGGACGAATTGGCTTTCAAATTCCCATTTCCATTAGTGTGAATTTAGGTAACAAGAATACTTTAAAACGAATGGACACAAAAACCTTGAAGAAAGTCCTACTCTGAAATAAAAGGGATGCCACAACCTTTTACATCATTGGATAAAGGTTTAGTGGTTGAATGGATTTTTTAGAATGCAAAACGAACAAATTCTATACCATAACTTTTATCAAACTTTGAATACTTCTTCCCTTAGCATCTTGAAATGGCGAGATTGTTGAGATCTTTAGGTAAGATGTGTTTTCTTGTCTCTTTATCATTTTATATGTACATGCTTTTTGCGGGATTGGGAATGATTTTGACAATTTGAAATAATCTTACAAAAATCATGCTTAACGATGAAACAATGTTTTTCTTGTTCAGTTGAAGAAACGGGTTTATATATGAAATGATGGAAACAGATCGTCTGTTTCCCCTATTCTATTCCACTTTGTTCCCAAACCGTTTCATCCATCTATTTCTCATTTATTTATTGCAATGGATGGATGAAGGAGCTTGGACGAACAGAGAGATGAAAACAGAGGATTGTCCCGAACGATACCGAGTATACAAAAACAAGAAGAAAAATGTGTATGATTCGATTGAAAGCCTGCCAATGCCAAAACATATGATGTTAGATATTTCTGTAAATATTTACGTTTTGATGTACAAACAAAATAACAAAACTACGGCAAATTAAATATGGAAGCCACAATTATTGAGAATATAAAAATTTGTCCTAATATTCCCTAGGTTGGAGTCGGAGTCGGAGTCAGACATTACTAGGTAATCCTAGTAACTACCCCTTTTTGCATTCGCTGCTTTTGACACCCAGAGAAAGACATATCAAAGAGGATGGAGGTCGAAGTGGTGATCGTACGAAGATGTTGGTACGAAGGCGTGGCTGTCGCTGCTCTGTTCGCAGCTGTGTGCACCAGTGTTGGAACAAATATACTGTACAAAGCAGCCACCTTGAACGGGTTGAATTTCTTCGTCTATATTGTTTACTCTTACGCTATGGCCACCCTTGTTCTTTGTCCTTTCTACTTCTTCTTTGACAGGTGAGCTCTCCCTACTTCTGATGATTTCTGTCTTGTTGGTTTTTTTAGGAAGAAGACATGAACGAAGAAAATTTTATATTTTTATTTAGCATAAATTTGTCAATTTATACGGTCTTTCGTTAACTAAAATTTAAAAATCAGATAACATCAAAACTGAATCAGCATAGAATAAAAATTTGCACTTAAAGAAAATATTCTGATAACAACTTTGGCTATTTCAAAGTCACATGTTCAACACTCATCTTTGACTTTGATACAACAAATTCCAAGCATCTTTTTTCTTTTTCTTTTTCATTTGCGCTCCTACAATTTCGTTGTTAGGCTTTTTAAGAACTTTTTTATCTGTCATTTTTAAGCTGTCAAATCTTCCTTTGTCTTCTATAATGGAGTGATCTACCTTGTTGGCCTTTTTTGTAGATATTCTTGAACTTGAAGAACTCATTTTGTTTTCATCATATATAGAGGTCTTCGTGTTAATTATATCTTCCTCAGCATCACCAGCACAGTTCTCTTTTGTAAAATCCAATGCAAATATTTTATTTTGTATTTTGCTATTGAACACTTCTCTATCTATTGCATCCTTAATCATGCAACAATCGTTTTCATACAGTACCTTAAAGTTTTTATTGAGCAACTAACAAATACTCGACATATTTTTATTTATTGTAGGAACATATAAGAAATCAGAAATTAACTTCAAACCTAAATATCCTTTAATTGCTATAGTCCCCTTTCCTTTTGCTTCAATGTAGTCTCCATTTCTAATTCGAACTTTGGAGATAAAACTTGTATCAATTTCTCTGAACATCCTTTTATCAAAGGTTATATGATTTGTGCAACCATTATCAATAAGCCAACTTTCATTTGAATTATAGTTGACTAGGCATGATGTTGAAAATAACTCCTCCTCCTCAAGTTGATCGTTTACAGCTTGCTTAACTTCTCTCACATGTTGTTGCGCTTTACATATCATTTCAATATGTCCTAGTTATCCACACTTGTTGCATCTTACATTTGACCTCCACCAGCACTTGTATTCCGGATGATTTGTTTTCTTGCAATACAAAACATGGTGGAAAACTTTGAGCATTGTTATTATTAATCATCTTTTTGTTGTATGACTTTACTGGAAAAGCGCCTTCCACGATTCCGTCTTGCCTCACGAGTCTCTTTTGTTCTTGTGCCTGTAATGCACTTAACAATTCTGTCAAACTAATTTTTGCCAAATCCTTTGAGTTTTTGAGTGATGAAATTGTAGCCTCAAATCTTTCTGGGATGGTTACTAGAATTTTTTGAACTATTCTAAAATCATCAAAATTTGAGCTTGTTGGAATAATCATTGATCGTTTCTAACTCCTTCATTTTTTGTATCTCAAATTCTATGATCAAGTTGAACACTTGCATTTCTTTAATTCTTTCATTTCCTACATATTCCTCTTTTAAGAAATCCCAAATTTCTTTGCTCGTATTGAGTGTCATGATTCTGGAAAACAATATTGATGTGACTGCTGAAAATAGGCAAGCTTTTACTTTGGACTTCCTCTGTTTCTTTTCTTTATGGATTTTGATTTGAGCTATCGTTAGATTTGTAGGCAAGTCTAAAATGTCGTAGTCTTCATCTACAACTTCCTATAAGTCATTCGCTTCAAGAAAGGCCTCCATTCGAACAACTCAACTTAGATAATTTCTACCATCAAACACTGACAGAGTAATAGCAGTGAACAATGATTTTGAATCCATTAATGTATGGTTTTTGATTTGTAGTATGGGAAGGCGTAGAATGAGTTATGAGTTATAGGTTTGTAGGTTTAGAGGTCCCTTAAGATCAAGAGAGCTTTGATACCAGTTTGTTGGTTTTTTTAGGAAGAAGATATGTATGGAGAAAACTATATATTTTTATTTAGCAGAAGCTTGTCAATTTATACAGTCTTTCTTTAGCCAAAATTAAAAAATCTGATAACATCTAAACTAAATCAGCATAGAATAAAAATCTGCACTTAAAGAAAATATTTTGATAACAACTTTGACTGTTTCAAAGACACATGTGCAATATGTCTTCTAACTTCTCTGGGTCGATCTTTAAAAAAAGTTTCACCTACAATTGTTATAACATATTTTGTGTCATTCAAGAAACCAGAGCTTCCTTCACTCAACTTCCCTGTCATATTCGGATCTGCCTTCTCGGATTTACCAGATATAGAACTTCATAAACATCATAGTCATGAATATATGAAGTTTTGTAGTTATTCCTTGAAGTTCAGTGATCAAAAGGCTATAAGATATAGATAAAGTTTTGAATTTTCTTTTTTGATTGGATAGGGTTTCGAATAGATTGTTATCGTTTTTGGGAATCAAATATAGTTCTCCAACTCTTTCTAGCTATGAACAATCTCGTACTAGCTTTTACCTTTATACTAACAGTCATTTTTAGGTCTTCTCTTTATTTTAACTGCTAATTTCCTGTGTCCACTTCTGAGTTACTTTTTTGAAAAAATACTTATGAGTCTTCATAAAGATGAAAAATTAACTTTGAGTTAATGCCAACAGAAATATTTAATACATTAAGGAGGCCAAGGAAACCTTGTAAACATGGTCAAACTAATTGCTTTTATATTAGATATTCAAGAATTCATGCTATAAACTTTAGCATAAGCTCCAGCATCTCATGGAATATGAGGCAAAACTCAAGCAACAGAGAATGCATGCAGGAGGTTGTGAAGCACAGAATTAATGATGAGAAAAGTAACAACTTTTAATTCATGAAACTCTCTTGATCCCCTGTATAAACTACGTTCTTTTTACTCTCCAAAGACTTCAATTCAATCAAAAAGAAAGGTTTAGGAAATGATTAACTCTGTTTGGCAATCAACAGATTAACAACAACAACAACAACAATAATAAAAATCATGGCCATAAATCAAAAGCAATCATCTTTAAAAAGCTTTTGCATGCCACCTAACTTTCTACGAAGAATTACAAAGCTTCTGCATGCCAATCCAAAGTATGAAAATCATCCATCTCTATTTATTGGTGAGAAGATAATAAACTTTGAATCCTTGAAAGATATAAAGCTTCTTAAAAAAAGGGCAAGTATTGATTAGTGAGAAGATATATAACTCTGAGCAAAGGCAGGGTCTTAGATCACAGATGGTTTCGTTCATGCATGTTTCTAGTTGTAGAGTGTAAATCGACTTTTCATGCATTAAATAAAACGCTACAGAGCAAAACGTTCCTTATTATGAGTTTTTTAAAAATCAGTTGATTGAGTTCAATCCACCAACCTAATTAGTTGATTACTCAACATATCCATCAGCTGTTTGACATGATCAAATAATTCAATTTTTTGGCTGATGAGCCATTTATCAAGCATGGCCTAAGGATAATTAATGGTCATGTTCGTTTCATTCTTGTACATGACTATAAGAGATAATCAACAACCTTTCATCATATAGATTGAACTCATCCGAGTCCGATATAGTTCAGTGGATAGGTGAGGAATTCTAAGAATTTTCCATATGATCGTGCAAGACCTCATAATGGGAACTCCATATATGAAGGCCCAATGGCAATGCTTGGCATGAGATTCCAATATAAGTACCGCGCTCGCTTTCGTACTTTAGCTAGCCATTAGAGGCCGACTTCCAATAAAAGATACCATTAAGTTCAATATCCTAAGCCTGCAGTGTGAACTTTGCATGCACCATGTGGATGACATCAACTACCTTCTCTTCAAGAGTAATTTCTCATCACTAATATGGAATAGGATCTCAAAGCATCTTGGCTCGAATACAAAGCCAACACGGTCCGAGATTGTCAATTGGGTCTCAACAATCACAGTGTGGAACAAATATGACATTAAACTACTTTGAATTAGCTTAAGCATAGTAATATGCTACATATGGAAAGAGTGGAACGATAGATTATTTGGAGCTGAACCAAAGAGCTGTAACAAGATTTACCACAATAATTTAATACATATCATATTATCCATTATAACAAGGAATCTTCACTTCCAGATCACTCTAAGAATGAAGGAAAAATCACTTGTGTAAAACAAGCTCTAGTGGGTCATTAGTGTCTATATGAGTCAACAAACCTATACGTTTGTTGTGCATCATCTAATTCTATTCTTGTGTTTCTTTTGTTAAGAAGTTAAATTTGCAAATGAAGAGATCAATTGTCTCATAGCTAGGGGAAGACTTAATTGATGAAATTTAGGCTAACAAACACAATGGTGGCTCAATATAATCCAATATGTTTATGTATGAAACTTCTAGTAGCCCTCCAATGAAACAAATTTCAAACTCTTTTGTTTTTTTTTTAATGTAAGGACCTCAATAAGGATTGAGATGCTAGGTATAAGAATTGCAATTCCAAAATCATCTGTGTTGGCTTCAGTGGCCTCTCAACTTTTTTGGTTCTAAAAGAAATTACTGTTGCAAAAAACAAAATGAAAGAAACAAGAATTCTGTATATTTTTAAAGAAATAGATGATAGATACTCTTTTGCTCCAGTGCACTATCAATACATGTTAGGATGCTAATTTATAGGATAACAAATAACTAACTAAATCCATAAAGTTATGCTACTAACAGACATTTTTTTTAACTAAAACAATAAAAAATCCAATTACCTAGCTAAATAATTAACTGATTTGATAGTTTGTTGTAGTATTTTTCTTCAACAGATTTAAAATCATATCTCATGCAACATTTTTTGAATCATATCTCCAACACTCTCCCTTGATTCAAAATCACAGACTTCGTGTGCCTAATGATGTGCTTCCCATCACCCTTCAATGGTTGGAGCACTTCCTCCAAAAAAGGCTTCTCCTTGATGCACTTCTCACCAATATTAAAACAAAATTTCTTCTTCTTCAGCAATATGTGCCAAATTGACACTTTCTTCAGTCTTATTTTTGCAATTCCTTTGTATATACCTGAACTTCTTGCACTTGAAACACTAAGGCTTCCTCTTGTGCTAACAATTGCCTTCATGATGGCCAAGCTTATCCAAATACCATATTGAGATTGAGCTTTTCCTTTTGAAGTTGAGGCCTTTGCTAGATAAGTCCCCTCAACTATATGTTGACTTACTTCTTTTCTTAACATTCTTCTTTTCTCCTGAGCATGTAGGGCATTAATTAATTCAGGTAAGGTATTTTGATTGATATCTCTTGAATCCTCTGGAGATGAAATTTTTGCCTCAAATCTTTCGAGCAAGCTTGCAAGACAATCCTGCTATCAGGTAGATCTTCTCCATCAATCTAATTTTATTTACCACCATCATTAGCCTGTCAAAAAACTCTTATAGAGTCTCATTTTCTTCCATCTTTAGAATCTCAAAATTTCTTTTGATATTTAACGCTTGCATCCACCTTGTTCTATTGTCGCCATGATAAAGTTCTTTCAATATGTCCCAAGCTTCCTTAGCTATTTCATAACCCATAATTTTTGAAAAATTTTATTAAAAGACAACATCATGAATTTGAGATAAGGCTCTTGGAGCTTTGGCTTCTTCATCTTCATGAGCCCTAATTTGATTGAGCGTTGGGTTATTTTCTAAACGTGGTATTTGCCTTTCACCTTCGACCCACTGCCACAAGTCAATACCTCTCAAGTGAGTTTTCATTTTGATTGCCCAAACTTGATAACTCTTGCCATTAAAAATTAGAGGTGAAAGAGTTGATGTATTGTTGGACACCATGTTGTTGTTGTCTCTCGAACACTCATAGGTCGCTTAAGATCATCAGGAGCTCTGATACTAAATGTTAGTTTTAAAAGAAATTACTACTGCCAAAAAAAAAAACAAAAGAAACAAGAATTCCGCATATTTTTAAAGAAACTGAGGACATATGCTCTTTTACTCCAATGCATTATCAATACACGTTAGGATGCTAATTTATAGGCTAACAAATAACTAACTCAATCCAGAAAGTTATGTTATTCACATATATTCTTACTAACTAAAAACACTAAAAATCTCTGATTAACTAGCTAACTAATCAATTGATTTGGGAGTTCGTTGCAGTATTTTTCTCCAACAAATTTGGAATTATATCTCCTGCAATAGTTTTTGAATCATATCTCCAACAAGCTCATCCGAATCAAATTGAATCTTTAGTGGCTTCTTACTTGTTATAGACAAACTTCTTCTATTAAGTTGGTATATCATTCAGGTACTAGCTATTTGACGGTCTTTATTTGAAGAAATTGTGGAATCACATACTTGGAAGGAGGTGAAACAAACTTATACACATTTTATAGGCTGAAGTTATAAAGATGTACCTTGCTGAGATTACTATAATCTTCTTTTGTAAGTTTTGCATAATAGGTAATCGAATTGTTGAAACCATTAAAATTAATTTCGATTAACTAAATTCTGTAATAATTGTAGAACTAAAAATTAATTTATTAATTTCAATTGACAAAATAGAGTGGAAATTTATAATTAATTAACTAATAAATTAAAATTAACAAAAAATCAAAATAAATTAACTGGATATGAGAAATTCAATTTTAATTAACTCCCAATTCAAGAAAAATATTTCATCCAATTGTAACAATGATCATTGGTCTAAAAAAAATAATTTTCATAATTCGACAGTTAGTCAGAAACCTATTAGGATAGTCATAATAAGTCTTAAATTTTCTTAAATTAATTGGTTCAAACTTCGCATTCAACTCAAAACTTACCATAAATTGATTGAGTGTGATAACATTCCATATTAATTAAATAATATCAATATACTTAATGAAAAAGACAAAACCATAAATTAAATGATTGAGATACCTACAACTTTTCAATTTATTTTTCTTATTTATCATAAGATAAATATACAAATTCATAAATAATATATTTGTTGCTTGTACCAATCATTCATGACAATTACAGATAATTGAATTTATAAATAGCTATAGATATTATATTAATTTGTCAGATAAATCAATATTGATGACTCACGAAATAAAAGAGAAAGAAAAGAAGTACTTGAATTAAAATAAAATCTAAGTTTAGAATAATATTTCATAAGGTTACAACTAGAGTTTTGAATTCCTTTGAATCATAATATTTGAATTTAGGCCCATATGTATGAAAGATGAAAAGAAAATAAGAAAAAGCGAAAGAGAATAATATGAAGAAATGTATGTGTACGTTTTTCTCTCCTTTTTCATACCCAAAAACTAAAAGAGACTGTCTTCTAAACAAATTCAAATCCCTAGATAATAGGGATGAGAATAAGTCTCATAATTGAATTGGAATCTAGCATTAGGCATGATCTCGATTTATCCATTATGACAATTTGTCAACTTTTTTCAAAAATCGTGATTGTTACAAATAATGATTTAATTTGATGTAATCTCCACTTTTTATCTTCTAATATTAATTTCACCATTAAAGTACCAAAATTAATCTAAAACAAAAGAAATAGGTCCAATTAACATAACCAAACAGCATCTTATTAAATTTCCCCGCACCGATTCATGCTTATCCTTCAGTATATATCAATTTAATACATCAATGATCCTCCTAATAGTCTCTTACCTTCTTTCATATTATCCAAAAATATCCTAAACACTAATACACATTAAAAGTTTAAGATAATATAACAATTGAGAAAACCAACATTCGTAAGACACATTTTTAGAATGAAAATAAAACATCTCATCAATTCCATCAAAATCAAATGAAACAAGACTAGACACCGTCTCATAGATTTTACTCTATATTTTCAAAATGTTTAAGGTTCATTAAGCTCTTAAATTAAAGCATAGCAAGCTATTCACACAATTTTGCTCATAAATTATATCTCCACCACAGACAAAAATAAATTTAATGCATAAATCAAGGAGACTTAATAAGGATTGTAACGTGAATTAGGTAAAGGAATGGAAAAAGAAGTTTATAGGTTAAATAAATTGAAGGAAATTATACAAATTTATGCACACAAGTTTCAACTTAAATTAATCTAAAATTCACTTGATTCAAATAGTATCTTTTTAATCACCTATTTTTTTGTTCTTTTTCTTTTTTTCAACAATAAACATCAAAGAGATTTTTTTTTAATAAATGCCAAAACTTTAACTTTCCTTAAATCAATATATAAATAATAAATGTAATTAAATAAGAAAACTAAATAAGTAAATAATACTTTGAATTAATCAATGATAATAATACTAATACATGTAATTCAATTGACCAATAATGCAAAGATGCAATTAACATATTGGATGACCGAACCCTTTTATTTTATATAATACAATGGATACCCATTGGTAATGGTTGCAACAATCATAAAAAGGAATGTCTAATGTTTTATTAAAAATTCAAATTTAATAGATTACGATGATTAGAGATGACAATAGACTGACTTATAGGTCCAGATTCATATGTTTTCAATGGGTTGACTCATGGGCTAGCCTAAGCCAGACTTACTTGAGGATTAATTATTTTGAGCAAAACGACAAAAGAGTTAGGCTTTGAGTAAGCCCGGGCCTAATTAAAAAAGATGTTTTATGCTTTTAATTTTAAAAAAATTGCCGGAGTTAGCCTATGAGCTGACCGATTGCCATCTCTAATTACGAGCAAACTACATGTAATTAGCTTTGAGCGTGGTAATTAACCACATCGTGTACTTTTTTAAACCTATTAATTATTTGTGAATGATAATTAATTGAAAAGTAGCCAATTTCAACAAACAATAGGAACAATGAAAATATAATTCTGAATAAAGAAGTCGTTTATTACGTAAACATAAATTAAAATCACATAGTTTTGAACTCAATATCCACCGTAGCTTTAGTTTTGGTGTTTAGATAAGAGTTGTTCTTTGCTTCAAGTGGAGGATTTTTATTCGACAAGTAGTGATAAAGCCTCTCATACTCTGTATTTCAAGTTGCAAGTCTCTGTTTTCCTCTCCTCTTTAGGGACTGCGCTGCTTTTCGTTGTGCAACTTAAAGGAATGCCAACATTGCCTTCGTTTTCCCTTCCTTAAGGATAAAGAGTTAATGACATAAAAGTACAATACAATTAACCCTTTTGGGTGTTGATCTCCAATGTCCAGAACTGGGAATCGAGCTTTGGGATAGACCGTTCCATATTAGAAACCTAAAATGGTGGGTGAATTGGGTGGGAGATTTGACCAAATTGGCATGAGTTGTTCAACTGGCTTGGTGCAACTGAAAACGCCACTTCAGTGAAGGAGTGAGCATTATGCTCTTATCAGACTGAAAAGGCAAATGATTCCGTATTCAAGTTGCGCTTCAACTGTTGACAATAATTCTGCGTCGATTCTTTAGTCCAATAATGCACAAGATATCGAAGTCCAAATAAAGAATTTGGTTTCTGAATTCTGATTGATGAATGAAGGCCTGTATAGATTATAGAGTGATGTGGACCACTTGTGTCCTTTAAGAAAAGCGACGGTGAGAACGAGATCCTTGCCATGGTCAAGGATGAGAGAAACGTGTGCTTGGCACACGAATCAATCCCACTTATGTAAAAGGCTAATCAAACCTAATGCATTGGTTTCTCCTTAACTCAAAAAAACATTAAATCCCCCAATCCATTTGTCTTGTAATGAAGAGGTTGTCTTGTATGAATCGACTTTTTGAAGGTAAATAATTGACCCCAAGTTCTAAAAATGACCAATGAAATGCTAATTGGTACCTATGCGTGCAATAATCAATTTAGTGAAAGATGCCTTTCACACTATAACCATTGCTTGTTACCCACAGCTATGCTAGTAGTTGTTTATGTTTGTGACCACAATAATAATAAAATGCAAGCCTTGTTAAATAATTGGGCCACTACGATAACTTGTCAACACTTGCCTCTTGGAAAGAAAAAGCATCAACTTCCCTTTGTGCATTCATCCTCTCTGTTTTACACACGACAATCTCTCTTTCTTCCCCTGTTTTGTGCTTTAGTGTTCTGTGGTGAAGAGACAGAGAGATAGAGAGAGGTGCATAACCATGGCAGAGAGGTACTGTTACAGAGATGTATTGCCATTTGCAGTGTTGGTGACAATGGAGTGTGTCAATGTGGGCTTAAACACGCTTTTCAAGGCAGCAACTATGAAGGGCATGAGCTACCATGTTTTTGTTGTATATGCTTATGCTATTGCTGCTCTTGTTCTTCTTCCCGCTCCATTCATCTCCTACAGGTCCCTATCTCTCTCTCTTTCATCTCACGTGCTTGGTGGGTTGGGTTTTTGGAGAAAACAAGATTAATGTTATGAACTAAATACTTGTGCTTCGATTCTTACGCAGATCAAGAGTGCTTCCTCCACTGAGCTTCTCTATACTGTATAAAATTGCTCTTCTTGGGCTTATAGGGTAAATATTTACTTAACCGACTGCGTGTGTAGATTTTTGAAGCCTAAAAAGTAGTGGGTTTTGTTTTGTGAGATGATTAAGTAATTTGTTCTTCAATGAGGTGTGCAAGTGAAAAGGAAAGGCTTATCAATCATGATTTTTTTTGGGTTATGGAGCAGGAGTTCATCTCAAATCATGGGGTACACAGGGATTGATTATAGTTCACCCACGCTAGCTTCGGCGATCAGCAACCTGACGCCAGCTTTTACGTTCATACTTGCTATTATTTTCAGGTAGTGACATATTCCATTAATTTCCCTGCTTGCTTCTGCTAAATTCATTGGCTTAAACTTTCATCCTGTTTTCCTCTGTGAAGTGACGTCAGGTGTTTTTTCCTTTTTGTTAAAGTTGATCAAATACCTTCTTCTTCTTTTTTTTTTTTCTCAGAGCAGATGTCTACTTCTGCTAGCCAATCTGACACCTTTATTCTGCTGTCTCTGTTTTCAGTTAGTATTTGTGCTTTCAGTTTGTTTAGCAATAGCCATCTTAAACGTTACTAATCGGCCCCTCTATCTAATGAAGTTGAGCTTTGATTCCAAGTTGAAAATCCATATGTTTGAATGGAGGTTGTCTGCGGATGTGAGAGCAATCAAATAGAAGCTGCATCTTTCCTTTTTGTACATGTCAGGATAGATGAAATTGTCTGATGATTGGTGTCTAGTTTCAAAAGTTGAATGATAATGAACGATGACTATTACTCCATTTGTGGATTGATTGAGACATTAGTGCCTTCCGCCCTTACAAGTTATCTATACTTGTGGTGGACCACTTCTAACTTAACTATGAATATTCCCATGGAAAGGATGGAAACTGTTGCTTTGCGAAGAACAAGTAGCCAGGCCAAAGTTTTGGGCACCATTGTGTCAATAACAGGCGCATTTGTAGTGACTTTCTACAAAGGCCCACCCATGTTTTTAGCTTCACCATCATCCGATTTCCTTGATCACCGTCTTCACTCTTCAAACCCCAACTGGGTCCTTGGCAGCATTTTCCTCACAGCAGAGTATATACTAGTTCCCCTATGGTACATTGTTCAGGTATTGTCTTGCTCAAAATTCCAGGGATTTACATTTTCAGCGTAAACTTGTGAACTTGGCAGTGTTTGAAGTGAAAACTGAACAGTCTGTAACACTATATAGACGCAAATTATGAAGGAGTACCCAGCAGAGCTAACAGTGGTATTCTTCTACAATTTGTCCGTGAGCGTGATAGCGGCAGTTGTGGCTCTACTTACAGAAGGAACTTCAAGTGTTTGGATAGTGCGACCAAATCTAGCATTGGCCTCCATCTTTTGCTCGGTGAGAGACGAATGGAAGTCCATAAAGGAGAAGAATTTGCTTAGAGTACCATGTATCTACAGCTTCTAGTACTTGACTCTTTTTTGTTCCCTTTTGTGTCTATAGGGGCTCTTTGGGTGTTGCTTGAACAATACCGTTCACACATGGGCCCTGCACTTGAAGGGACCTTTCTTCGTGGCAATGTTCAAGCCATTGTCCATTGCCATCGCCGTTGGCATGGGTGTGATGTTCCTTGGTGATATTCTCCACCTTGGCAGGTATGGAACTTCAGAAAATGGCCAAAATTCTTGTCAAAAACTTATGTTTATGGTTTTAGTAATCTTCCACCTTCACCTTTTGAAAAGTAAGCAGAGGAAAAGAGCTACACTGATCCGTTCTCTTGTTTTTATATGGCATCTTTGACACACTACTTTTGTATACGTAAATTTTTTTTTAGTCTCATTGGAGCTGCAATAATATCCATTGGATTCTATACGGTAATGTGGGGAAAATCCAAAGAAGAGCTCAATCAGGATTGTGATTCAGGGATCCCAGAGCATCGTCCATCGTCGGAGAAGGTTCCTTTGCTGAAAAGCTACAAAAATGAAGTCTAGTTTATTGGCAGGGGTCAGAAGGTTCCTTGAATAGAACAAGGGCCAGTTTTTACTTATGGGGGGTCTCCATAAAACCAGAACTCCTTCCTTTGGTTGCAAGTATACTAGTGTACAAAATGTTAAAGCTCATGTTAATTGCCAACGAAATAGGTTGAGTTTGATACTTTGATTGCCATTACCTTCAGAAACCCCACTCTACCACCTTAAAATAGAGGATGCTTCTTTGCCAAATCCTGCAAAACTATGGTATTCCACGCAAAAGACCAATTAACAATTCTCAGAGCAATACATACAATGAGCTGCATTACGCATTTAACCTACTCGGGTTCAAGTGCTTTTAATGAACAGAAAAGAAAATAAATAATGGAGGTACCCAGACTGGTTAGTTTGCGGTTGATAAGGTGATAACCGAATTGAAGAACTTCCCATTTAGGTCCTTCAGCGTCTACAATTATCTTACCTTAGTGCTAAATCAGATATCATAAGACGCATAATAACATATAAGGCTAAAGTCCCAACTACCACAGAAGTCCCCATAACCCAAAAAGAAAAAATCCTTTAACATTTGGGAGACTACTATCAAAATCCTCCCTGTTTTCATCCTGATATAAAATATATCGGAAAGAGTACCGATACATGGCCCTCTGAACTTTTGATTGGCACATACCTAACTGTTAAACAGATATGCGTACAGATCCTATGTACCGTTCTTCCATACTAAAGAACTACATACCATTTTTTTGACTCCAAGGGCTGCTACTTTCAGAAATACTAAGTCCTGTTGTATAATGATGAACTCCCAAACAAGAAGAGCAAACTTGACCATCGAAGTGGACATGATCCTCATTACATTGGCTTCATTCTTCAACCAATTCGTTATCCTTTTTCTGTGGTCTAAATTTTCTCTCAAATCCTGAGATCATCAGACATAGCAGAAGGTATACAATGTGTTGCAAGAATATCTAATGTTGCCGCTTTGGCAGTTTTGTTCTGTAGAACCACAATCTGCACAATGAATTCCAAAATCAGTGAACGCTTCCTATGTGTGAAGTATAATACAATATGTATGCACTGAGGTGCCCCACACACAAATTAACAGAGAGAACCTGCTGGTATTCAAGGTCAAACTTTAAAAACTCATCATCACAGATTTCCACCATCTCTGCCAAGTTCTTAAGATTCTTCACAGGTTTGCCATTGAAAGAGAGAACCTTTATTGCAGGTACAACATAGATTTTAATTAGTGAACGTAAAAACAGAAGCTACATTAACTAATATAACCAACTACATCAAAGCCAAATACCTGAGTGTTGACAATCTCCTCATACCCAATATTAATGTCAGCCACAAGCACCTAGCACAAATTTCATAAACATAATTTATGCATTGAAGTTTTTTTGCTCTATCAAAAATATTGAATAAAAAGCCATGTCCAGCAGTGCATATGATTGGCGTGTACTTATCCTAAAGTAGTGAGCTCCAAGATACCATGGAAAAAGCATAGAATAAAGCTGGTTGAAAGACGAGACAGACATACCTGTGAAATAACAACAACCTGTTCATCTATAGACTGAGCCATTGCATGCAGATGTTTATCCAACAACTTAACTGGAGCATCAAATTCATAATCCTTTCCATACTGCAGCAAAGGGCAATCACCAAGAAATTAGTGAAATTCCAAAGCCTTTTTTGTAAGGCAAACATGTATACAGTGTAATACAAATATCTTCGGAATTATAAATTGAAGAGTCTGGACTGCTGAGATAAAGCAGTGACAAGCAATAGAATAGCAAACAGAGAAAATAAATTTCTAAACCCAATATGCCAGAGATAGGCACACTGGAGGTCAAACTCAATTACACACCTCCGATCGCAGATAAGGAACAGATACTGCAGCAAAAACAAATCCAGCAACAATGTAATAAGAAGGAGGTCTGCCGCTGTTGTGAGCTGGTATAAGTCTTTTGTGAGTTGCAAGTTTAATGCTGAATTCCAATATCTTTGAATTGCGGAGAACTTTTACCAGAGCCTTGTCCCCAGTGTATTTCTGAGAAACAAGGTAACTGAAACTTATCCGCTCACCATGCCTGAATGGAACTGAAAGTTAATCCAAAGAAAAAGAGAAATCGAAGGTTAATGTAATGTAATATAAAAGATAAGTCAGTAATGATAACACCAAAGAAAGTTTCAACGTTTAGCACAAACTAAGAAACAATTAGATTTATAAAGCTAGTTTGAGTAGGGTCCTGTGACCACCCTCAGCTATTGATTCTGATAAGATTTACCAGAACACAATACCATTTAGGTCAGCAGAAGAATTTGAGAAACTAAAATGACTAACACTGTGCACAATATGCAGCAACGGGGAAAACCTTACCCCATTATATTCCTTGGATGTTAGGGACAGGAGCTAGATAAATCCAATAAAGAAAGGTACAAGAAGTATTTAAAGCAACTCTGCTCGATATTCTTTCTGGACCATCCACTCAGGTATTTTGACTACATCATAAACTTTTATCAAGGTCTTACACGACTGAATAACCATGTAAGATTACTTATTACTCACATTGAAAATTCCATGTAAGATTACTTATTACTTGCATTGCAAAATTAAGAGCCAAATTAATGCAAATATTTAAATTAACCTGAGATAAGCAGATAAGAAAAACTTACTCGTCCCATCATTAGCAATATTAATTCCATCAAAACTTAAAATGACATCAGAAGGATTAAGAACTTGTGATTCTGGAGCTGTTGGCTCAATTCTTCTAATGCGGACACCTTTCTGATTAGTTCCCATCCCTATTGACAATCGGAGATCAGGATTTTCAATCTTCTGCCACTCCACCCCAAGAACTGGGAAACCTATTAAAAGCAACAACTTTATGGTAAGAAAAGCAGAGCGGTCACAAGCTGAGCATTGTAAGCATATATATGACTAGTAAGATGTAAAAAACAGTTTCTATATCATTTTCAAAAGTTGGGTACCTGTATAAGCTCCATTCTTCTCATAATCATGAATAAAGTGCATTATGACTGGCGTTGGAATAACATAGCCAATATTTTCCACATCTTCATGTTTCAGAGACTGAAATGCAATACCAACACATTTCCCCTTGTCATTAAAGGCGGGTCCCCCGGAATTTCCAGAATTTATAGCAGCATCTATCTGAAATAGAATTTTAATGAAAACATATACAATGGATCCATTAGCAGTCGACACTAAATGGAAGCACTATATATAGTAGGCAGAATTCCAGTCTTTCTGACCTGCAATCCTAAGAGCTCGGTTGACCCATGGATGTAAGAAAGTATCTCAATTCGGGAGACAACACCACTTGTTACAGAGATTGTGTCGCCCCCAATTGGGTAACCAACAACAGTGACAGCATCTTGAAGTGCAGGCAAGTCTCCAAAGTCAACTGGTGTGACTCCCTCCCAAAACTCATCATCGCTAACGGTCAATAATGCTGAAACATCAAGAAAAGAGAGCAAAAGTTGACATGAACAAATACTCAAAGCTTTTGAACTTTGACAGTTCAGTTGCACCGTAAGTAAAAAAACTAGTAAGCATTACCATAAACTTATAAGTCATTCAAACATACATATTTTGACAATCATTGACTTAATTATCTTTAAAAATTATCACTCAACAAAAAAAAAAAGGAAAGGAAAAGTGATGCTCCTGAGCAGTTGGAGAAGTAGTATTGAACAAAAGTGTCTTGCCTGATAAATTTCATTATTATTGCAGGAAATACCGACCAGAACTAGATACCAAATAAAAATACTCCATTGATAAATTGATGTTTCTTCCCATCTCATAATACGAATCCCTCTCATACTAACATTCTACCAGAAAAGCCAAAATAAAAAATAATAACAAAGGTAAAAAGCATTAAAATGTGTGGCCTGTCCTCCAATCTCTTCGTTGTTCTCATCCTCAACCATAGAAATATAAGCTCCGTTTAGGATTTTCATTAGCCTTCCTCGATTAGGCAACTCAATGAAAACCGTACCGGACTGTTCCAACGTTGAGGAATTACAATTCTTTAAATCTTGACATTAATTATCTCTCCTAAAAGACACACCCAGACTACCCCCCTCTTTACAACAACTGAAAGTTTGATAAAAGCATAAACTAATATACATCAGCTTATGCACATATGAAAAATTAAAACTTTACTCACCAATGTCACACTCAGTCCCAATAGCCAAAACAGTCGCCAAATACTTGGTGTCAGAACCTCTTTTCTTTAACTTCACTTGGGTGTGATGCTCCACCGAATGTGCATTAGTTAACACCCTTCGTCTCCCAACAATAAAGCCACTACTACTCGAACTATATTGCCTCTTTCTCTGCCATGGAAGCGAGAAGTTTGGGTCAGTATGCACACAGAACACTTTCACCACCGCATCCATAGCTGGAACCACCTTCACCGCGCTTTCCCACTCCGCCGCCGCCACGGCAATCCCCATCATGTTATTCAGTCGTATCTCGCTACTGGGTGCGCAAAAGTCGCCGTTTTGCTCGCTGTGTCGAGTTAATCGCCGTTCGGGCGACTTGGGTTGCTCCAAAGTTTCCGTTTGCTTCCCAGTTTTCCGGGGTCTTCCTCGTCCCCGGCGCGAAGGAGGAGGGCTGGTGGAGGTGGCCGGAATTTCGGAGGAGGTTGTAGTGGTGGAAGGGACAGGAACGGTGTCGTTTGGAGGGACGTTTGAGGTGAACTGAAAGTCCATGGTTTCAGGGGAAGGAGTGTTTTTGGGTTTACGACCGCGCTTTCTAGGTTTATTGTCCATTTTGGCTTTACGGGTTTGGTTTATGTTGTGCTAATGTAAAGAGAGAGCCTTGCCCCTGGAGAGATTCTGGGATGTGGAAGGGGGAGAGAGAGAGATAGAGTCTGAGAGAGGAAGAAAATGAAGAAGAAGAGTTGGGCTGAGTGGATATAGGGCCTGCTCTGTTAAATTAGGTCAAGTCAATAATTTCGTGATTTGGTGAAATGGGATTGGAAATGAATTTAGAGGAATTATCCAAGCTCATGGATCTAGTTGGAGCCCATTCCTTTTGAACCTTTTTAATTTCAATAGTATAATAAATAATAACAATAATAATTCAGTAAAAATTTCAGTGAGACGTAAGATTTGGAGAGATTCAATAATATAAAGTCTTATCTCTAATATGTAAAAAGGTTGTTTCCGATAGATTCACTATATATATATATATACACATGTACATATTAAAATAATAAAGTAATAATAA
>JANIHZ010000008.1:13662418-13678499 GCA_027478365.1 Erythroxylum rufum
ATTTCTAATAAGGTAAGTTAATAAAGAAGGTTCCTATAAGAAAATATTGTATTTCTTATGATTTTATTTTCTTTTTGAGAATTAGACTGTTAATTTTATAAGGAAATAAATCCAACTTGAATGTTGAAATATTATACAGCTATCATCAAAATCGTTAAATATAAACCTTTCACTAACAATCTCCTCCTTTTTTATGATGAAAAGCAATAATAGATATATTTTTCAAAATTTAAAGAGATAATAAATGATTTCGATTAATACCTGTGACTTTTATATGTTCAGTCATAATTAGCAGGAGTTTGTCTCTTAAGAAAAGAGCATATCGTTTATATATCACATATTTTCATAATTTTCAATAGCATAATCAATCACATATATATTCGAGCAACATTGAGAAATATGCATTTAGAAATATATCATCATATATGCAAAAATATTGCAAAAATATATCATATAAACTCTCCCCCTTTGTCATTATCAAAAATAATAAAGGACTACAGGGAGGAAGTTAGGAAAAAAAATGAAAAAATTGACACAACCAGTGAGGAGATTTCTTAAGTAGAATTTGCAAATTCAGGACTTAGTTTTGAAGGCTATCTATTTGTTCACCTATTTGAACCTGATTTGCATGAATGTCCCTTAGCAGTTGTAAAATATCCATATTATTTATTTCTTGAGGAGGGACAGGAGCCTGTTGCTCTAGAGTAGGACCTACAATTTCTGGCAAGTTTCATTCCTCTATATTCTAAGGAATTAGAACAGAAGGATCTTACTAAACGAAATGCAAAGACAAGTAGCAGAAAATATTCATGCAGAAATAATATCAGAGAGTTTACACTTTCCAAGCTCTTTTCTTAACACACAAAATCTATCTTCAAAGAGTGGCTTGCGGAAAATATCAGCTACTTGATTTTCAATACTAATATGCAAAAGATTAATGGTTCCTTCTAAAACATGATCTCTAAGAAAATAATGTTTGATTTCTATATGTTCAATCCTAGAAAGATGCATAGGGATTTTAGAAAGATTTGTAGCACTTGTATTATCACATAATATAGGAATATGAGAAAAGTTTGGAGAAAAATCCTGTAGTTGATGCTTTATCCATAAGATTTGAGTATAACAGCTAGCAGCTGCTATCTATTTCACTTCAGTTGTCGAAAGTGTTGTGCAACTTTGCTTCTTGCAGGACCATGATATTAGACATCCTTCAAGAAATTGATAATGACCACTTGTGTTTTTTCGATCAACTCTATTGCCTACATAATGTGCATCACAATAGCCACTATGTCAAATGAATCAGTTTTTGGATACCATAGTCCAAAGCTCAGAGTTTCATGGAGATATTGAAAGATTCTTTTGACTGTTTGAAGTTCTGTGGAGATATCGAAAAATTCTTTTGGCTACTTAAAGGTGACTTTCTTTTGGATTTGATTGAAAACGTGCATAAAGACACACACTAAGCATAATGTCTGGTCTTAAGCTTGTCTTAAGCTTGTAACATATAATATTGATCCAATCATTCCTCTATACTTTATCTCATCCGTAGCTTTGCCTTCTTCATCTTTATCAAGTTTAGTTCTAGTGTACATGAGAGTACTCATCAGTTTGACATTCTCAAAATGATATTTCTTGATAAATTCCTTTGTATATTTGTCTTGGCTAATAAAGATTCCTTTTTCTGTTTGTCTGATTTGTAATCCGAGAAAAAATGATAATTCTACCATCATACTCATTTCAAACTCCTCCTGCATTAATGCTGAGAATTCTTCACAGAAGGATGTATTAGTAGCACCAAATATTATGTCATCAACAAATATTTGCACTATATTAGTAAATCATTCTTCTTTCTTTTAATAATAATGTTTTATCGACCTTTCCTTTTTCAAAGTTATTCTCAAGTAGAAAGTTACTTAACTTCTCAACCATGTTCGAGGAGCCTACTTTAGACCATACAGAGCTTTGGATAACTGTATAACGTAATCTGGATGGTTTTCACCTTCAAAACCTAGGGGTTGCTTGACAAATACTTCTTCGTTAATGTAACCATTTAAGAATGCATTTTTAACATCTATTTGGAACAACTTGAAGTTTCTATAGCATGCAAAGATAAGTAAAATTCTAATTGATTCCAATCTAGCAACAAGTGCATAAGTTTCATCAAAATCAATACCTTAATCTTGATTGTAACCTTGAACTACAAGTCTAGCTTTGATTCTTACCACCTTACCATTTTTGTCAAGTTTGTTTCGAAAATACCCACTGAGTCCCAATGATTGACTTATTTTGAGGACCAGGTACTCGATTCCAAACTTTGTTTTTGTCAAATTGATTTAGTTCGTCTTTCATGGCTAATACCCAGTTTTTATCAATAAGGGCTTCTTTAACAGTCTTTGGTTTTATTTGTGAGATGAGAGCCACAAAGTTGTTCTTGAACGATGATCTTGCTCTTAGACTTACAGAGGGATCCCCAGAAATATATTGATGTGTGTCAAGACCTCTCCATTCTTTAGGTGTTTCTCTTTGCATAGGCTCCTGCTGTGATAAAAGAGCCTACTCTGTTCTAGCTTTAGAGGGGCCTTCTTGATTTTGAAATTCTGAGGGTATTATTGGTGTAGTTTGATTGTTCGGTGTACTTTTAGGAATCAAAAGATGCTCTTCATCATCTGAATCAATTGTTATTGTCGATGGTAATGCTTTATCAAATACCATATGTATCGATTCTTCTATCTTCTTTGTTTTTTTTATTATATACTCTGAATCCTTTATTGGCAGTACTGTAGCCCAGAAAAATAGCTTTGTCTGATCTCGCATCAAACTTTTCAAGATTGTCTTTTCCATTATTTAGAACGAAACACTTGTAGCCAAAAACTCAAAAGTAAGCAATATTTGATTTTCTTCCTTTCCACAACTTATAGGGGGTCTTTTTTAAAATAGGTCTTATAAGACATCTGTTATGAACATAGCATGTCGTAGATACGCTTCTGCCCAATATCCATGAAGTAGTCCACTTTCACGCAGTATGGTCCTAGCCATATCAACCAAAGTTCTGTTCTTTCTCTCTACAACTCTATTTTGTTGAGGCGTCCTTGGATAAGAGAAGTTGTGAGTTATACCATTGCTGTCAAAGTATTCTTCAAATTTTATGTTATCAAATTCTCCTTCATGATCGCTTTGAATTGAAGTGACGCAGTACCCTTTTCTATTTGAATTCTTTTGAAAAACTTCTCAAACACTTCAAAAACATCATCTTTATTTGATAAGAAATAAACCTATATATGTAAAACAAAATCATAATGTTTACTACAAAAACTTTGAGTCCTAGTGGGACCGAATAAATCCATGTGCACAAGTTTAAGTGGTTGGCTAGTAGACACCATTTTTTAGGAGGAATGCAGCTTATAACTTGTTTGCCTTTTACACAAGCCTCACAAACTTGATTTCTTTTGAACTTTAAGGTCTGTAGTCTTCTTACTAACTCATTTTTGGAATTTTTTGAGAGAATGCTCATGCTGGCATGTACGAATCTCCTGTGCTAGATAAATGAATCCTTTCAACACTTAACATTTTGTGAGGCCATGTCTTCTAGTTGAGCATAATATATATTCTAATTTTTGTCATGTGTTTTGAACAACCGTTATCAACTATCCATTAATTTCCTCTTTTCTCTATTTTGAATATGTAAAAAAAATATTATCTCATTTTAGGTACCTAAATTTTTCTAGGTCCTTTTGGGTTAGTATTTTGACCTTTCAAACTCCAAACATACATTTGAGATAATTTCTTTTTACAAAAATTATAAGAATGACTAATGTGATCATGTTTACCACAGTAATCACATAAAACAGATGAATGATAGTTGTTATGATTTTTTTTTCACTTAGCAATTCCTACTGTTTTAGTTATAGCTGTTGTTGGATTTAGTAAAGAAGTTTCTGTATGGCCTGATATTGTTATTTTCATTGTATCCTATTCCAGACTTACCAAAAATGCATTTACCGCTACCAAGTAATGCATCAAGATTCTTCCTTCCATCAACGAATTTTTTTAGATCTTTCTCTAGAGATAAAATCTTTCCAGCATTTTTCTCCTTTTCAAGTTCTAAGGCGGCGACTTTTTCTTCTAATTGTTTTACCTTATCAGAATTATTTTCGAGCAACGTATTTTCTAGCTTAGCTACTCTTTCTTCCAGAGCTTCCTTTTCAAAACATTTTGCTTATAGTCAATCTCAAGAGACATATTCTTGGTCCCCAAATTTTATTTACAGATTCTAATGATTTAATCTTACTCTTCAGAGATATATCATTGCTTTTGGACTTCTCAACTTCTTTGAAATACTTCACCGTCAACCTTTTGTACTGATCCTACAATTCATGATATGCATTTTTCAATTCATCAACTTCAATATCAGAGTCAGAGTAATATACCTCATCGTCTCTTGATTCAGCTATGAAGCAAGCATTGTTGGCTTCTTCTGGTTCTTCTTCTTCAAAGTTTTCAGAATCCTCATATGACCAGGCTGCAGTCATCGCTTGCTTTCTTGATTTTCTATTCTTTGAGTTTTCCTTTTGAATAAGAGGACATTCTGGTCTTGTGTGTCCAGGTCTCTTGCAGTGATAACATATAATTTGATTATTTTGTGTATTGTTATTGTTACTGCTGCCTTTTGATATAAACTTGGTGTTTCTGACTTTCCTGTTTCCTTCTCTTTTCTTTATTAGCTTCTTTTTATAGAAGCAAGCATATTTTTTGACCATATAGTTGAACTCGTCATCTCCATCTATTTGCAATTTAGTGTCACTTTCATCACCGCTTGATTTGTCAATTGCTTTAAGTGTCATTCTTTTTCTATGGGAAGATCTTTCATCCCTTAAGCTCGGTTTTATAGATCATCAGATTTTCTCATAACCAGTCGAGTGAAATAATGTCTAGATCCTTTGTCGTTTCTAGAGTTGTCACCTTAAGTCTCCATTTCTTTGGTAGTAACCTTAAAATCTTCGTTACGAGCTCATCATTGGGATATATCCTTCCCAAGTTCTTTAGGGTTGTGATGACGTTGTTAAAGCGTCTGAAGAATTCGTCTATGGTTTCTCCCTATTTCACACCCATAGTTTCATATTGATGCACTAAAAGACTTATTCTATGCTTATTTATCTCATTTGTTCCTTTAAATGTGACTTGAAGTTTGTCCCATATTTCTTTTGTTGTAGAGCAGTATGATATCTTTTCATATTCTTTTGAAGACAACACACATATCAAGTGATATTTTGCTTTAATGTTTAGAAGTGCATTTCTCCTGTCAGCATCAGTTCGTACTTCTATGTTATCGGAAGTAGGAATTGTTGCATCAACTTTAATTGCTTGCCATAACTTCAATATCTATAGATTGGAGATATATGGTCATTCTCTCTTTCCAGTATGAGTAGTTGTTTCCATTAAAGTAAGGAGGCTCTGAGACGGACTGTCCTTCAAATCTTCTCAAGGTGTTTGTCATGATCTATCATGTATTGTAAAACACAAAAATGTAAAACCTCGTTTTGATACCAAATGATAAAAACAAACATACGTAAGAGGGGGTGAATTGTGTGTATAAAATTTTTTGCAAGTTCTTTTAATTAGTATAATAAACAAATCCTAGTTAAAAGAGTAGGAGCCTGTCAGACGATAAAGCTTTTTTAAACAACAGGAGCTTATTAGTCAATAGGAGCCTTTTGTGGGATAGGACCCTGCTTAAACGAAAGGAGCCTACTAAATGATAAATCTTATTAAAACAATTTAAAAACAGAAGGCTCTTGTTAAAACTGAAAGAAACCTCTTGCAAGTTGAAAACAGAAGGAGCCTTTTAAAAAGGTAAAGAGCCTCTTAAAAAACAACACACACACACACCCACACACACACTCACACACGTACGCGCACGCACGCACGCACACACACACACAAAATATAATATGAAAATTTAAAAGTAAGAGAGAGAGAGAAAAAAGACGCAATTGATTTATACTGGTTCGGCTTACAACCAAGCTTACGTCCAGTCCCTAA
The DNA here is from genome assembly GCA_027478365.1 of Erythroxylum rufum. Classification (NCBI taxonomy): domain Eukaryota; kingdom Viridiplantae; phylum Streptophyta; class Magnoliopsida; order Malpighiales; family Erythroxylaceae; genus Erythroxylum; species Erythroxylum rufum. Next base: position 13,668,458 of record JANIHZ010000008.1, read on the forward strand.
GTATCCAACTTGAGTGTTTCACTATAAAAATTGAGTATTAAATTTGATGAGCCTCTTTAAGCTCATAAGTACATATTTTTCAAGGTTCTCCAACATTTCACACTGAAAGTGTATAACAAGCTTCTAAAAAGCTTACAGAAAAACAAAATAACAATTTCTCTCTTGATAGAGTGATTTCACTTCCTAAAGCACAATAGGAATGATATGATTCTCAAGAGTATAGATGTTGCTTAAAATGTTTCAACAGTCTAAATATGTTCGTTCTACTTCATAAGTGTTGTTGTTCTTCCTTAAATAGTCAATTTCTTCAACTAGCCGTTGCTTTACTCACATCTTTATTCAACTGGAAGGATTTAACCTGGAATAACTTCAATGTCATCTTTGCCAAAAATCTTCCAGTAATTAGTAGGACCTTTTCAGATAAACCATTTCTAATAAGGTAAGTTTATAAAAAAGATTCCTGTAAGAAAGAAAGCGTATTTCTTTTTATTTTATTCCTTTTTTGAGAATTAGACTGTTAATTTTACAAGAAAATAAATTCAATTTGAATTTTGAAATATTATACAGTTATTATCAAAATCGTTAAATATAAACCTTGAGCTAACAGTTACAGAGGGCAATTATGGTGTCTATAGTGACCATGCATGACTGAAAAAGGGTAAAGAACATGGCGTTTGATGGGCCACTGTCTCAGATACAGCACAGCTTTTCAGATAAAATTTGCATGAAAAGGAAGAAGATTTGAGCACAATAGTCCAGTTGTTGGACTCCATGTCTAAAGCAAGTTTTCAGGTTTTCTCTTCTTCTGTTAAGACCTTATATTCACACGTAGTCAGATTTGCTTGGATCATTCACACTTCTCTTCTTGTCTTTGGTTTTCTTTCTCCAAGTACACTCAGGATTTTATTTCCTGTCGCACTTAAAAAAGACTGAATTGGAATCAAAAAAGAAAAAGATCTTTCTAAAGTTTGTAAATTTAAATAGATCCAATGCAACACACATTCTTGTATTTTGCCAATTCAGTTCAACTCATTGTGGAATTCAATGCCATTTTCAAAAATGAGAGAGGTCGTTCTTCACATTTCTCCTCCTTCTGTCCCAAGGTTGTAGTTTAATAACAGAAATAATAGTAAAGAAATGACTACAAGGTCTCTGCTCGCTGGTAGTCAATTTCATGTTATAATGCTCACTTGAGGAGGTGTGACTTATGAAATTAGTCTGAACTTACTAAGATAAAGCTTAAAAAAAAAAGGAAAGAAAAATCTGACTCTAGATCTCTGGTTTTTACACATACTTATTATTTAATGCACTTATCGAATTGTTATCCAGAAAGAGCAAGTGCCTAGAGATTGGTAAGACAACAAAAGGGTGTTCATTATTTGCACAGAGCAAACAATTCGTGCAGTTACATTTACGGAATCCAATAACCAGATACAGACAGGAAGGATTATTCTATTCTGGTAACCTGCAATTTGGTTTCTACTAAAAGATGTAGCCATTTAACTCACATGTCACGTAATTTGCTCATTGACTTTACTCCAGGCACCCAACCATTGAAGCCCAACTCAGCTTGATACAATCTATCTGAGTAGTCGTTAAAACAAAGATTATTAAAATATTCCTTTATGTTAATCAATATTCTATTATGATTGAGCAGAACCTCTGTTTTCATCCACAGAGTCAAGAACTGACACTCTCACCTTCTATATAAGTACCTGAATTTAAGACCTATGAAAATGAGTCTCTCTCTCTCTCATACGTTAACATTGGGCTGTGTTCGTATGCCTATCTCACCACACTCCACTCTCCTTAATCTGAAATCCTGGATTCTGTTTCCCCACTTATTTCGAAGATCCAGAATTTAATGGAAATATATAAAACTGATTGCTTCTTTATTTCTTTATCAACCTGTTTCTTCTACAGTGCTACACAGGTCCAGGAACTGAAATTTTAGTTTCATCCCACTTCATCTTTTGCGCAGCCTGCATCTGGTTATTGAGTGGTATTCTGTTTCCTTCGTTGCTGTGCGGACTCTGCATTCCAGGCAGAGGAAATGTCTCCAAGCTCAGTAGTAGTCACTATTGAGGAGCCTAAGAACTTTTCAATTGTACGAGTTAGTGCTGCAGACTCGCCTTTGCTTCCTGAGAGACAAAAAGCTTTAAGTCCCAAACAATTGTCATGGTTTCTTCTCCTAAAAGCATACAAAGCCCTCAGTTACATTTCGCGACTGGTAATGGTTTCCAAAGCCACGTTTACTTCAGTTAAGAAACGTGTTACTCTATCTAATATGAGAGAAGATGAGCCTAGAAGTAGAGGAAGGTTGTACAGATTTATCAAAGCATTTCTTGTTATATCCATTGTAGCTTTGGTCATAGAAATTATTGCACATTTCGAGCAATGGAACCTGAATCTGCTACAGCCTTGGGAAGTTCAGGGATTATTGCAATGGTCTTATATGGTTTGGTTTTCACTTGGACTTGATTATATTGCTCCTCTGGTGACGAAACTTTCCAAGTTCTGCATCGTATTGTTCTTGATTCAATCTCTCGACCGGTTAGTGTTATGTCTTGGATGCTTCTGGATCAAGTACAAGAAGTTGAAGCCTACAGTAAGTGACGAGGCATATGATATTGAAGATCCTTCAAGTTTTCCAATGGTTCTTGTTCAGATTCCCATGTGCAATGAGAAAGAGGTAAAGAAACAAGCATATCCAAACTTATCTATTATATCCTCAACTGCAGAACATTTAATTGCATCTATGTTCTTCTTGTCAAAAGTTCACGATTTCTTAGCCTAAAAAACGTTGTTAGAACGTGGACACAGTGTGCAAATGTTTTAATGCTTGTCTTTTTTAAGGTTTAATTACAGTTTCTTGATCTGATGTTTAGATCTTCCATTTCGTTTAGGTGTATGCCCAGTCCATATCTGCAGCTTGCCAGCTTGACTGGCCAAGGGATAGATTTTTAGTTCAAGTCCTTGATGATTCTGATGATGGAACTCTTCAGCTCCTGATTCAATATGAAGTTTCCTCATGGCGACAGAAAGGGATTAACATAATATATAGGCACAGATTGATTAGAGCAGGATATAAAGCTGGCAATCTTAAGTCCGCTATGGCTTGTGACTATGTTAAAGATTGTGAATTTGTTGCGATCTTTGATGCAGATTTCCAGCCAAATCCAGATTTCCTTGAGCAAACAATCCCTCACTTCCAGGTACTTTAATTAAAAAATTAAGGGTATGAGTTACTATTTTGTTATATTTAGGCATCTCTGAGTCATTTTATATGATGTCGGCAGGGAAATCCTGAGCTGGGTCTAGTCCAGGCTCGCTGGTCCTTCGTGAACAAGGACGAGAACTTGCTAACGAGGCTCCAAAACATCAACCTGTGCTTCCATTTTGAAGTAGAACAACAAGTGAATGGTGTTTTCCTCAACTTTTTTGGATTCAATGGAACAGCTGGTGTCTGGAGGATTAAGGCTTTGGAAGATTCAGGAGGTTGGCTTGAGAGAACTACGGTTGAGGACATGGATATCGCAGTTAGAGCACACTTAAATGGGTGGAAATTCATCTTCCTAAATGATGTCGGAGTACTCTGTGAACTGCCAGAGTCTTACGAAGCTTACAAGAAGCAACAACATCGCTGGCATTCAGGTCCAATGCAGCTTTTTCGCTTATGTCTTCCTGCAATCTTAAATTCCAAGGTTTGATCAATTCTCACATCATTTGTCTTCAATTAAGAATTCACTAGTTAATTCTGCTGGTTTCATGTTCTATTGCAGATATCAATATGGAAGAAGACCAACTTGATATTCCTTTTCTTTCTTTTGCGGAAACTTATACTTCCCTTTTACTCATTCACATTGTTCTGTATCATACTCCCGTTAACCATGTTTATACCAGAGGCTGAACTTCCCCTATGGGTTATTTGTTATGTACCCATCTTCGTGTCGCTCTTGAACATCCTTCCTACGCCAAAATCCTTTCCCTTCCTGGTTCCTTACCTGCTTTTTGAGAACACCATGTCTGTTACAAAGTTCAATGCCATGGTTTCCGGGTTGTTTCAGCTTGGGAGTGCTTATGAATGGGTTGTTACAAAAAAGACTGGAAGATCATCTGATTGTGATCTACAGGCCTTTGCTGAAAGAGAATCAAAAAGGCCATATGCGGAGAAGATTCTTAGGAGACATTCAGAGTCCGGTTTAGAATTGAAAACTAAACTGCAGGAACAAGGAACATTAGGGGAGAAGCGAAACAGACTCTACAGGAAGGAGCTTGCACTTGCTGTTCTTCTCCTTACTGCATCTGCAAGAAGCCTGTTATCAGAGCATGGAGTTCATTTCTACTTCTTGTTGTTCCAAGGGTTGTCCTTTCTAGTTGTTGGCATGGACTTGATTGGCGAGCAAATAAGCTGAGAAACAGCTTTTATATGCAAGCTAAAGGTTTTCTTTTCTTTTTCTTCCCCTTTTTTTGGTCTTGATACAAAGTATGAAGCCAGTTATTTGGATCTGGTTTACACTAAAGGTCCTCAGTTTGCTTTAATATTATTTGAAATAGTGGGATATAGAAAAGCTTTTGAGGTTGTAACTTGTAACCATCCTGAACTTCTTCTCATGTACCAAGAATGAGAACCCAACAAAAAACAAAAAAGACTGGTAAGTTAAATTCTATATTGTAAATTGTAATGAAAGTAATACATGCTACTTTTTCTGAAGTTCAGATGATCCTCATTTACCAGTATTAGTTGGTAATACTTCTTAAGTAATGGACAATGTGAAGCATGCAATTTTACATGGCAGGGTAACCGTTGAGCTTATTCACTCCAGAGGACTCTCGTAAAGTTATTCCACTGCAAGCCAGATGGACATATAAATAACCTATCAAGCCAATGATGATAAATGATGAAAAACAAAGTAATGACCGGAAAGAAGTTAAAATTGAAGAAATCATGTAAATTTTCATATAGTATCATAGCTTTAAAGATTTTAAAAAATTGTGAGTGAAAATCAAATGAGAATATCAAAATCTTTCTTTTCAAATAAATAAAAAAACCAAAGTTATCCAAATATACTAGATTTCAATAAGTTTCTATACAAATTTTCCTCCTATGTTCAATGACAAAAACTATGTTGTGTAAGCTACCAAGATGAAGGCTAATTTGAGATCTTTTGATATAACATCTTGTTCCCGTACTAAAGATTAGAAGTCTAAAACTCAGTACATGTAAAATCAAAGAGAGATTAAGAAAAATACATTTCATGCTCATGCATAATGTTAGCATACACACACATGAATTTGATCTTTGCACACTAAAATAATTGTACATGCATTTATTGACATTTTCCAAGTATAATTGATCTATGAATGTGATTATATTGGAAATTGTGAATTATATGTGTTAAAAATTAAGTTGGAGTGTATAAGTAATGAATTATAATTTTTGACAAAATTTTGGAATATTCTAAAATTTAAAGGTATTTTTGGACTAAAAAAAATGCCAAGTGGTAGAACAATTAATGAATAGTAGTAGAAATAAGAGTCGAATGGCAATAGAAATTTTAATATGTGACATTAAGATTTAATGACTTATGTCATTGAAAATTGGGAGACAATTGGAGTAGAAATTGGAGACAAATTGACTAGTTAATAAAAGACCCAGAAGAGACCTTGAGATAACTTGTCATTTGCCACACCACATGTTTAAGTCATGAATTTATTAAATGAAAGACCATATTTTGGGTCTTTCCCTTGTTAAACACTACATATGCTTTGTTTTTTTTCATCTTCTTCATTTTATTAATTCATTCTCTCCTTCTCACGGCACTCTCTTCTCCAAAGACACAAAGTTGAACCTTGCTTTCTTCCATAACTAGCCACTTAACTATCTTGCTATCTCCTTCATTTTGCTAAAAGACCCAACTCATTTCACCTTGAAAGTTGATTTTCGTGGATGTTGAAAGAGCTAAGGAGTTAGGGTTCTTGGAGACTCTTGAAGAAGCCTTAGGTAAATAAAGTAACCTATTACTCTTTATGGCTTTGATGAATGAAGCATGTTTTGATGATAGTGAAGAGTTAAATGATCATAAAATGAGGATGAGTTCATGCAAAAATGTGAATGAGAAATGTGGGTAGATTCATATCTTGCTTTGGTGTTTTAATGGGTAATAGATTATGGAATGATATAATGTTGGATTAATTGAGTAAATGGTATTTAAAGGGTGCTGGAAAAATGTTAGTTGTAACATTTTCCATTGATTATGTGTCTATAATTTAGCCATAACTTCTTCTGTAGATATCCAAATCAGATGATTTTTTATTTGGATTAAATTAGAGACATATGGCTACATTGTTCATGAAGACATCGAATTCAAATTATATCTTTAAGAGTTTTGAATTTTAACCTAAAGTTGAGTAGTGGGTGTAGGAAAAAGTGCAGAAAAACTAGATACATAATGGGTTTTTGTTCTATTTTCTTGATGAATTAATGTGAATCTCTTTGGGTGTTTTTATGATGAAATAAAATGATTCTAGAGCTAAAGAAAGGGAGTAATGTGGTATATTGAAATGGGAAGAATTAAGGTGATAGTTAGAAGTAAAATGAAAGTGAAAATGAAGTTTAATATGTGTAGGAAGTTGATAATGAATGTGTACATATGTGTATGTTCTGTTATTAGTGTTCATGATCAATCATAGACTATAATTTGTTTACAGATGATATTGAGTTTAAATAGAGTTCAAATGATGGGAAAAGGAGGAGAAATTGAATTAGAAATGATAGACAAGCTTAAGGTAGTGAATATAGTAAGTAAAGAGTTAGAATCTGGAAAATGTGGATGCAGTTGGATATACTTTGGGGCAAGAGGCATAACTTTTTCTGTAAAACTCAGATTGAGGTTATTTAAGTATTTTTAGAAAGAGGACTTTGAGATCTACAACTTCTATGAAGAATTCGAGAAGAGATTTTGATGTCTAGAGGGAAAATTTCAAGTTTCTGTAAGAGACCCGTAAAGGTCCGTTTAGCAGACATGGATGTCCGCCTAACGGACATTCACGGGTCAATTGGTATTAATTAAGGCTTAAATGGGACTTGGAATGAACCTAGAATGATGCCTTGATTAAGTGACTAATGTGTGATATGTTTGAAGTGATAATTGGGGTTTTAACTTAAGTGAATGAATGGATGATATCCAAGTACCAAAGGCATGAGTGTAATGAGAATGAAGATGTGCATATGATTATAGTTGTAATCAAAAGGAGTTGAGTAATATGTATTAAGTAAATGTGAATAAGAATTGAGTATTATGAAAGCATATAATGTTAGAAAAAAATGACGAGAAATTGGATTATGACATTAGAAGAACTAAGTGTTCTTGAGGTGTAAGCTTAAGAATAAGCTAGACACTTATAAAGGGTAAAGATTGAATGGTGAACTTAGAATGATCATGTACAAATGAAATGTAAACCTAAGTTTAATTAGACATATATGAATTATGAAATGGGAATGAGCATAAGATGTGAATTTAGATAATATACCTGGGATTGTCATTGAGCATGCATGATACACAACTCATACACATATGTGTGAGATTGAGTGTTTATATGATTATGTGCAATTAATAATGTGTGTAAATGTGTATTGTATGATGTTGATACACAGGATAGAACGTCCACATTCAGACGTTTCCAGATCATGGAAGCTAATGCTAATCTGGAGTGTACTGTGAGTCGACCTAGATGGTCTTTTTACTTACTGATTGTTCTGTTTGTATTATGTATTGAATGATTTTGCAATCTGAATATGATTGTTCTAATTTTCGGACATTGAATGTTCAAGGAGTTTGAAAAATGTGAGAACATTGAAGTGCTCCTTATATGTGAATTTTATGAAATATGTGATACATGACTTGATTGTTAAATGCCGGACCTACTTCCGAAGAAAAATGTGAATATGCATATGAATGAAAAAGTGATTCTCAACTTAAACGTTGAATGCCGAACTAAGGTTCGATGATATGTAAAAGTGACTGATTGATCATGTGATTGATTGAGAATATGAAAATGTGATGCGTTTCTTTACATGAATGCATGAAATATAAAGGTTGTTGTGATCGGAGTAGCCACCAAAAAAGAGCTTAAAGCTAAGACTGTGATCAGAGCCTCAGGCTTTGTTGCTATTGTACCTGGTATTCACTAAGAGATATGAGATATTATCTGATACAGCTCGGTATCCACTAAGGGATATAGGCTACATAAAAAGGCTCTTGGTCACAACAATAATAATTGAAAGTGAGTTTCATGTGCATTGCATATAAAATCGATATGTATGTTTTAATAATTTGAATGCTTTCTGAATGTGATTTATGCTTAAGTGAACGTGCAATGTACGTGATTCAATATGATGAATTGATGAACTATATGTGTTATGTGATTAAGTGAGCTATCGAGGATGGTCACTCACTGAGTTTGTAAAAACTCACCCAAAATTTACAATATTTTTTCAGGCTCAGAAGAGTTACCCTGTTAGGCAAACGAGAGTATACCCACTGCATCAGTCCATGTCTATTGAGTTTTTATACTAAATTTAAGTTGTAACTGTTTTCTTGCTTTAGCTAGATCTTTAAGAAATCATTGATCAGATATATAATTTAATAATCCTAAAAAATTTTGAACCTCGGTTATATTTTTTAATTTGTCAGGAAAATTATGTATTTTTTCAAGAATGTTAGGTTGTAATTTGATAAATCCATTATAAAATTATATACCTAAATATTCGATATTTTGTTGTGCTAATTTAATTTTCTTTTTGTTTAGAATTATTCCTTTATGTTGACATCCAGATAAGACTTGTTTTACTTTTTGTAAATGATCTTCTTTATTTTTATTGGAAATAATAATAATATCATCTATATAGGCTAATGAAAATTCCTCTAATCCTTCTAAGTTATTATCCATAAATCTTTGATAAATTCCAAGGGCATGTTTTAATCCAAAGAGTAATGCATTCCATTGGTAATGTTTTTGTGGTGGACAAGTAAAGGTTGTTAATGGTTTTGTATTTTTGTGTAATCTTAATTGCCAATATCCTAATTTTGCATCTAGTGTAGTAAACCAATGGTATCCTTTCAATCGACTAATAATATAATCTTTTCGAGGTAATTTGTATACAGCTCCTATAGTAGCTTTATTTAATTCTTTATAGTTAATTACCATTATTCTTTTACCAAGTTTTTGTTCAGAATGGTTACTTACATAAAAGGCTGGGGTTGAATGTTTACTTGTGCTAGGTGAGATTAATTGTTTTTGTAATAATTTGGATCATTCAGTAATAAATTCTTGTACATCTTGTTGTGTATATGATATGTTATTTTTAATATTAATTTCCTTTATAGGATCTTTTAATTTTATTTCAATTAATTGGTTATTAATATTTTTTATAGGGTAAAGAGGATTTTCACTATATACTATGTTATTTTGCTTAGAATAATTAGACCTCGAGTTTGGGCCTAGCCCATGGATCGACTCATTAAAAACAACTAAATTTAAACCCATGAGTCAAAAATTGCCATCCCTAAACTTGCCTCGACAACACCCGGGTTCCCCCTGGAAGCTCCATATGTGTTAAGCTTAACAAAGTCACTTAGGGGAGGATGTCACCGAACCAGAAGTTGTCTCCCGCTATGTATACGGTCTTTGTTAAAGTCCTGTTGTAACTGTTGGGCTACCATTTGCACCCGAGTTATAACGTTGCGTATAGTTGCTGTCTCCTGTATACGGAGACGGAACGGAACAAAAATTTAAAGACGGAACATAACAAAAATTGGAGACAGTGAGGTGTTTGGTTGTGATGGACAGAACAGAAAAAACTGTCATCGTCTCGAGGACAGAAATGTGTTTGGTTGCAGTGGACAGAACATAAAAAGTGTGTCAATGACGAAAATACCCATGCTCTTTAATATGATTAGAAATATGTAATTCATTAATAATTTTATTACGAATGATTTGTATTAGTAAAAAAGTTAACAAATAATAATAATAACAATTA
>JANIHZ010000008.1:13706027-13718440 GCA_027478365.1 Erythroxylum rufum
ATTGAACTTTAACTTTTTTTAATATATAAAAATTAATATAAAATATTTTATAAAATATCTCTCGAACTAATAAAATTATCATAATTTTTTTTATCTGATGATTTTTTTAATTTAAAGATCCATGTTAGTCGTAAGTAACTTACATGAATCCTAAAATTTAAAATTTAAAATTAATTTAAGAACTAGAGTTTTTAAAATTTTAGATCCTAAAAACCATAAATTTGGGTCACCAATCTCTATATTTTGTAGGTCTTTCTATCTTTACTGCTACGTCTCCCTATCTATTTTTGATAAGCTGTTATATAGTTGCTGCGGATTCAAGTTTAATTCATTTCTTTCCTCTCCATCTTCTCTATCATTATATATGAAATGAATAATTGGCTACCTTGTCGAGTGTCTCCTTTTCAATTTATTTATGTAGGAGGTAAAGATGAACTTGAGTAAATGCTTCGGTTACCTTAATCCATTAACCAAATTTGAGGCAATTGATCTTAATAAAAATGCTAATATTATGTAAATGGATCCCTTACGTTCATACATGATTTATTCTATTATTGACGACACCATGACATTATGACATTATGGTTGAATTGTTATGGTTGAATCATTATAGTTGTCATTTTACTGACATTATGACATTGTAGTTGAATTATTCCAACATTTATTTGAATTGATAAGAAGGTAAAGCAAGTCCTTGGTTAGAAATTTGAGTTTGATTTGGTAAAAGGATTGACATATTCATACAACTTAGATTTTGGAAGAGGGACATTATTCCATACAAGATAATTGAGATTGTTCTCCAAATTTCATAGAGAATTGAGAATTGAAGTACTGTTTTATACCTACCTATTAAAGTAACATCAACCAATTTAATTTTCCTTTTTAATTATAAAAATCTCTTGTAGGATGTTTATCATTATTGTTATTGATGGGTTTTTTTAAATAATATTATCAGTCATAAGTGCATATTTATTAAAAAACTAGATGAGTATAAGAATCTACTGTATATAATTTTCTACCTAAAAGGACTCTTTCTTTCGCCATCTAATGGTTTTGGTCGTGGAAGTATTCTGGAGGTATTAAAGGAGAAGTACTTCTTTGCTACAAACTTACATTGAAAGGAAGAAACAAAGAAGCACAACATCCATCAAATTATATTATTCTTTTTTAGTATACGGAGACATCAAGTTTTTTATTAGAATGAATAGTTATCAGCTTTTGCCGATTATATTTCTCTTTTGTGAACGATAACAATTAATGCATAAATTATGCAAATCTTTAAGGCTATATTTAATTGGCGGTTTATTAATAGAATAAAATATAATATAATATTATTTTATCGTTTAGGAGGAAGTTTATAATAAAATGAGATAGGATGAAATGTAAGAGGAAAGTTTCATATTACATCTCATTCTATTATAAACAGTAAAAATGATAAACCTCCGATTTGAGGAGTTTAGGATAGAATATAAAATGATAAACAATTTTTCAGTATATTATATTATAAAACCTTCTTCCAAACAACATTTCACTGTATTACATCATTAACCGTTTTATCCCTCCCAAACAACAATATTCTTACATCTATTTACATTCCATTATAAACTATTTAATTTCATTAAAAATTTTACGTCCAGCTAAACATAGCCTAAGACAATAACTTCCCACAATCCTTATGTTGGTTTAACACAATCACACACGACACTTGCATATGGTAATGTGAATTTTCACATACACAACACAAACATATTTTTATTAACAAATTTACTTTTACATTACATGCTAGTGGGACTACATGCAAACTTAAATATTTTTTAATAAACAAATTTGCTTTTGATAATGGTCCCCAACCTTGTCTCATATGTGGACGATAGACAAAAAGACATAGGTGATTCTATTAATTTACTAAACTAAGGCAAACATCATAACATTTATATGATATTTTTTTTTTCAAAAAAAGGGACTTACTTATCGGGTTTCGCATACTTTTTAACACATAATCATAAATAGATGATAATCATGAATAGAAGAGGAGATAGATGAGAGAGTGGTGATCAAGAGAAGAGACAAAAATAACTAAGTCCTACCAACAATAAGAGAGAAGATCCAAATTTAGAGATACACATTAGCCAACCTATATGACTAACGTGGGCTCTTAAGTTAAAAAAATTGTCAGGTCAAAAAAAAAAGCGCTAGAACCTTGACAATTTTGTTAGTATGGAGTCAGTTTATACAGTTTTTAAACCTAACGGTCTTTTTTGTTCATTGACAAAAAAAATATTAGTGTCTAACTTAAATTTTAGTACAAACTTTAGGGTATAACTCAAATAGGCATATAGTAAAATTATATAATAGAAGTTTTTTTTTTTTTTTTTGTAATTGAAGTCTAAGCATGATAAAAAGTATATGACTGAGTTGAGTCTAACACAAAGTCGCAAAATAGGTTTAATTGAGTTTTGAGTTGGACTCGAAGAGACTGACTTAGCTTAATCCTTCGTTAAAAAATAAAAGATCATTTTAGTAAAAAAGAAAATTAAAACCAATTTTGGATAATTGAGTAGGCTTTGGGCTGAACACAAACAAACCATACTTTAGGATTGAGCCTATTAAAATTAACTGATAACTAATTGGACCAAATTATCTGTTCTGTTAACCAATTTCAACTATGTGCCAATTAATTTTATCTACACATTTATGTGAAATCTTTATACATATGTGAACAAAATTAACTAGCACAGGGCTGGAACACTATTTTGGGAGGAGAGGATTCCGTGTGTAACTAATTGTAAAAAGTTCACATGTTTTCGTATACTGTTTTATAACACATTAATAATACGGACATAATCTTACATATGTTTATCTCTTTAAGTCTTAAGAATCTAAGTAACCTCAGTTACTAAGTATGTACGAGTCACTTGATAGGTACCGGAAAACTTTAGTTATAAATAAAGAACAACATTTGTCTTTACTCGCCATTGCGTGTTAGTTTAGTACCTTTTCTGGTTCCTAAAGATTAATAAGCAATGCTCAGTGATAGAATGTTATTTATACTAATACCAAGGAAACAAATAAAATTATGCGTCTTCGGTTATTCCGACATATCTTATTCTTCTCAGCGTCATAGTCATGCATATTGCTCTTCTAACGGAACTAGTCGAGTAGCTTAATTCAATGGACGACTAATACTCCAAAAGTATATTGTGAAAGTGTGTCTATATAGAGATTATCTTTGCGTTCTGTTTATCCAACACCATGCTTGATTTTCACCTTTAAAGCGGCATTAGTCTCTCATTTATACGTGCCAAGGCTCCTACTTTAAGATTTTCAGTATGTTTGATTTATTATTGAACTTAAACAAGAAGAAATCTTTCTCATTTATGAGTGTTTTCTCTAACCCCATTTTTCTGTATTTAGATATTGCCCGGGTCTACATTAAAGGAAACGATATCCTTTTGTCTATGAAATGACCAGCAAAAGTGCCTGCCATCTTATTGCACCGGCTTTAAGGACCTCTACTAGTGGTGCTCCTCTTGAACTAAATTTAGGATAAATCTAAGGTTCCCATGTTATTCAACTTGTGCTACATGTTATTCAATGCATTATTTGACTTCTTCCTACTTATTCACAATCTCAAATTGCAGACATTTTCACTAAATCTCATATATCTTAACGATTTCAAAAACTTTGTTTTCAAACTCAAGATGTCCAATTCCTTATGACCTTAAGTTTAAAGACAGATAATGTTTATAGATTTATGAAAATTTATTTAATAATCTAAATAGCATATTCTTGTGTATAATCTTACGTAAATTCAGATATAACTACCTTCTAATAGTTTTAAACACACAAAATACAAACTTTTTTACTCGAAGTAATTTTTTATTTCTACACCATTTTTTGGGTATGTAAGTGAAGTTTAATTTTATCATGTTACAGCTATTCAAAAGATGAGTTGTTTTGTCAAAAAGCTGATTTTGTGATTTGTGATAGCATGTATAGAAGATATCTTCGGAGGCACGTATATCTATTGATGCAAGGATTTACTGCCACGGACTTAACCCTATGTGACGAGGGATAAGAAGGAACTACTCATGGACTAGGGTTCAAAAAAACGCGTGTAGAGAGAAAGGGATATTTATCAAGTGGTGAATATATAAAAGGAAAACAAAGCAGATGCTGTTAGCTTTATCGTGAATATATAAAAGGAAAACAAAGCAGATGCTGTTAGCTTTATATTCTCACCAGTCACCACCAATTACTTTATTTTTCAAGTACCAAGTCCCTGAGTACAGGAAATCGACCGGCCATGGAGAAGTTTCTTGGTTAGGAAACGGAGTGAAACACGGAGAGAATATTCCCCAAGTGATAAAGCAATTCACGAAAACTGGAACAATATGTGGATAAAAATCATGGAAGGAACATATAGTTACTTCGTGTCTGAGATTCTATAAAATCCAACTTTTTCGCAGAAAAGAATGACTTTACTTGCTTTGTTCGTTCCTACTATTAGTTTAAAAGTAAGCTATGGAAATTGTAAGTGTAAATTCTTTCCAACCCAATTTCAACAACTTTTATTAAACTATTAAAGTATACTTTAACATCTTGGAACTCGTTGACTTGTAGGTTTTGGCGAGAGGCTCTCTGTTAGAACTGAAGCATTTCTCCCTTGTTTTACTGTTTAAATTTCAGAAATGAGCCAATCTAATCTGTAAGTCAGGATTTGTCTACTTGCCTTCAAACTCTCCGTGCATCTTTTCAGTTCAAGCAAAACAACGGACCCTTACAAGTTCCGTTCTTTTTCCCTTCTTCTCTGCAGGTTTTGCAGTGGAACAGAATCTGCAAATCTAGTGCTTAGCTCAGGATTGCTAGGCCAGTCATGGAGTGCAATCTGGCCACTATACACAGATGTCAACCAACAACAGAATTTACCGCTCCTCCTGAAGTGGAGAGTTGTTAAGGAGCCAAAAGGCACCATCGTAGCTTTCGTGACTTCACCACTTTGGACACAACAACGTCTTCAAAAAGAAGGAGATCTGATTTCATCATCAACTCTCAAGCATGAGAAGTTTAGTCAGTTTGATTTCCTGTCCTCACAGGGGAACCTATCCTTCTCCATTCATAGAGCTGCAGTAACTCTTTTCAACGCTCATGTAAATGAGCTTTTAGACCTCAAAAAGCAGGTACTGTACTTAGCTGCATAATTGGGTGGGTGGATGCTCAATAAACACACACAGTAATGAGAGTAGGTGATCGATCACCTTAGTCTGTGCCAACCATATTTTGTGAACACAAGTGTCAGATTACTTATTCTATGAGCACCTATTCTATGAACGCTCGCAGAAAATGATAGAAATAGAATAACATTAACAGATGACATCACGGGGGTTTCAGACTGGGAGAATCACTATTTACAGATATAAATCTTTATTGGGAAATGTGTGGCTGAGCCGAAATATTTGTCATTGGTCTCACTATTTACAGATATAAATCTTTATTGGGAAATGTGTGGCTGAGCCGAAATATTTGTCATTGGTCTGTAGATATTTAATCGTTACAGGTTGCTTGCTGTAGATAAGGCCTTCACTACTGTTGCTTAGTCTTATGATGTGAATCTAAGATTTTCTTTTGATTTTCCTCCGTATTACGTTCAGTTACATGATACAAGTGACGGGACTCCATTGATTATTGCGGGACACTCTTTGGGAGGGTCAATTGCCTCTCTTTTCGCGTTGTTGGTGCTAAACTCTTTGAACGAGGCGTCCATCAAGCTCCGTCTCCTGTGCATCACTTTTGGTTCCCCACTTCTGGGTGACCATGGCCTTAAAGAAAATATTTCAGAATGGAGTTCTTACTTCTTGCACGTTGCAGGCAACCAAGACATGGTCCCAAGGATCTTCATTGAACCCAGTGATCATCCAACTACTCCTTACAAGCCTTTTGGTGCATATCTGTTGTGTTCTCAGACGGGATGCACGCTTGTTGAGGACCCTGAAACAGTTTCAGAATTATTAAAGGCTATGAATGTGGGAAAGATAAGTCAAGCATCTGTGGATTATTATGGGAAGGTGGTGAAGCTTCTGGAGTCTGGAGTTATATTAAAGGGGAATTCACAGCTGGGACTATCAGTTGAAGATCCTCTTTTAGCAGGGATAGTTTTACAACTGGAAGTAATTTGTGATCATGGGATCCAGGTAACTATATCTATTCCTTTCCATGCTAAATACACTACTGTATGCTTATGCGTTATTTTAGTCCAGAGCTTGCTGATTGGATATGGAAGAAAGTAGAATGCATAATATTTCAATTTGTCCTAATATGTTTCCTAAGCCAAAGTGCCTCTCGTTAGTTGTTCCCCTCCCTGCTGTCCCACAATCCCACATTATTTTCTCGTTTTACCTTTCAATTGTTGACCTGCTTGATCTTCTAACTTATTCGCAGCTACAACCACAAAATGGTGTCCACAATCTGATCGAGCTAATAGAAAGACGAGAGAAAATCTGCATTTTAAATAAAACCAAGGAATTGAACCCAAAACGAAAACTTAATGAAGTAAAAGTTAAAATGGCTTATTTGGAATGGTACAAGAAGGATTGCAAGGGTAAGGAGATAGGATACTATGACTGTTATAAGCAAATGCTGTCTCGCACTAGCGTGGATGTTTCCAAGCATAAAAAGTATCTTGAGATGTACTGGCGAAAATTGGTTGAGCAAGCCGACAGAAATCCTCGCAAAGAAGGGAAGAATATAAAAATGACATGGCTTTATGCAGGAACAAACTACAGGAGAATGGTGGAACCACTTAACATTGCTGAATACTACAGCGAGAGTGGCAGAAGAGACTATGAAAAGCAAGGGAGACCTAGACATTACATTCTGTTGGAGCAATGGCAAAAGGAAGATGCAGAGAGAAATGCAGGCACTTCAACTCTAAGTAATAAGAAGAAACAAACTGTTGAGAGCAGTTTAACCGAGGATTCTTGTTTTTGGGCTAAAGTTGAGGAGGCTCTCATTTCATGTGAATTATTGAGGGAAGCAATTTGTAGAGCTGAAGAGCAACAATCATTGAGACAGAGAGTGATCGAATTTGAGCACTATGCAATGACTCAAATCAGGAATTATTCGGTCTCTCCTGAGGTTTTCTTGGAGAGAACCAGTTTTATGAAATGGTGGAAGGAGTCTCAGGAAGTTATGGGACCAAATCATTTTTCCCCCTTGGCTGACTTTATGAGGAATGGCAGGTATCATCAATATGCTAGGGGCTGCTTTTAGTACTAGACCTAAACAGAATTTAGAAGAAGCTGTGCTCTTGGTCTCAAGAATTGCCTTGTACCTGGATGGAGTTATTTCAAATGAATGACTAATGGATCATTCTTTCTTTTGGTGGAATGCATTCTACCTGTTTGGTTTTTCAAGAAAAGAAGATGAATAAGATGGGATAAGATAAAGATTAAAGAATACGTAACACTTATATGCTTTTATTATTAAACTTGGCTACCTTATATAGACAAAATACAAAAAACTAAAATAGATATTTCAGCCAACAAATCTGGCTTATAAGATAAGATTAAAGATAAGCTAAGACATATTCTAAAGGAATTTAAACAACATTCCCTCTTAATTCTCAACATTCCTTCTTAATTTAAAATTTCAAGGATGGAGCACTTCTTTTCTAATGTAATGCACTTCTCATCACCGTCTTCAAATTTGTTAATGCACACTATCATCAACTTATAAATATTACAGCACATCTCTCTATGGTGCACTTCTCATCAATAAATCTAAAAGAGTTTATTCTTTAGTTACTTCAACCAAATTTGCATGTTTTTCTTTTTTAAATCTACAATTCTTTTGCAGATGACCAAATCTTTTGCAGTTATAGCATTAAGGCTTTTCTTTGTGCCAACAATATTCCTCTTCATGACCAAGCTTCTTGCAATGGTTACACTGAGGAATTTTTCCTTTTCCTTTTGCAACTTTAGCTAAATAAGCTCCTTCAATTATCTGTTCAATTCCCACTTTTCTCATAGCTCTTCTTTACTCCTGAGCCTGCAAAACATTAATCAATTCTGGTAAAGTTACTTGATTGATCTCTTAAATCTTTAACATATGAAATTTTAGACTCAAATCTTTCAGGCAAACTTATAAGCATTTTCTCTACAATATTGCTATCAGGTAAATCTTCTCCCAACAGTTGAATTTTGTTCACCGCATTTATTAGCCGATCAGAATATTCTTGTATGGTCTCCATTTCTTTCATGATCAAAGTCCCAAAATCTCTTTTGAGATTTAAAGATTTGCATCCTTTTTGTTCTTTCATTGCTTTGATATAATTTTTTCAGCATATCCCAAGCTTTCTTAACTGTTTCACAAGTCATTATTTTTGTGAAAATTACTTCTGACACAGCAGAATGAATTATAGATAAAGCTTTTGGTGCTTTTGCTTCTTCTTCTTCTTCATGAGCCCTTATCTGGTTGAGCGTTGGATTATTTCTCAGAGATGGTAATTCCCTTTCATTTTTTACCCACTGCCACAAGCTAAAACCTTTTAAATGAGCTTTCATCTTAACAGTCCATACTAGATAATTTTCACCATTGAAACTTGGAGGTGAGATAATTGTTGAATTGCTAGCAGCTATAGGAACTTTATTTTTGTATTTTTTCACTCAATCTCACAGTCCCTTAAGGATCTAAAATTCTGATACTACTGTTGGGTTTTTCAAGAAAAGAAAATGAATAAGATGAGATAAGATAAAGATTAAAGAATACGTAACACTCCCATGCTTTTATTACTAAACTGGGTTGCCTTATATAGACAAAATACAAAAAACTAAAATAGATATTTTAGCTAATAAATCTGGCTTATAAGATAAGATTAAAGATAAGCTAAGGCCTATTCTAAAGGAATTTAAAGAACTCTAAAATTTTGAATTAATTCTCAACATTTCCATTGTATGAGATCATAGGTGTCAGTCAAGTTTGAAGATTTACATTAATCGCACGATGCGAACGGGAGCCTAAAACTCCCTGTTCTTAGGATCTGTGACAAAATTTTGATAGACAGAGAACTCCTGACTGAAATGGTTTAAAAGCCAACATTGTTTCTCCATTTCAAGTGCATGAAAGATTTAAGCAGCAAAGAAAGTGGTGCCCTTTTCGTATAAATAAGGTGGGATTGAACCATTAAAACTGAATGGTTTCTATTCTAGCGAGGTAGGATATTCATGGTAGTGACCAAACTTCGAAATTGTTGATGTCAATTCAGAAGAAAAAAAAAGATCTAATATTAATAAGATAATATATGAATCTGTAAAATGTATGTTGAGCTTTCAGGAACATACAAAAGTGTTAACAAATGAAACATAGATCACTTCCTTTCTTCTTTTTTCTTCTATAGGCTGCAAATTCTTGATAAGACCACTTTCACCTTAAATCCTAAAACAACCTCAGTATCATTGAACTAAAATGAATTAGTGAGCCTATGCCACACAACTGTGGCTAAGTGAATGATTCAGTGACGACATTTCAAAGCCTCTACGGCGAGGAAATCAAGAGACCTTCATAATCAAGATATGCAACATCGCAAAGAAATTCATAGCTTAGGCTATCAGCCAAAGTTCCTATCCTTTAATCTTAATGTAGAACCTAGGAGTAGCTTTCCTTTTTATTTCTCTAGTTTCCTCTTAAGATTACTAACTCTTTTCGTTGATTGTCGTAAAAATTCTACGTAAGCTAGCTCTTTAATCATGCCTTTTATTATACCTTATGCAATTCAAATTCTTCATCTTTTTTTCTTTAGTTCCTTTTTAAATTATTAATAGGGTTTTTAAATTTCTTTTCCATTTTCAATTTAATTATCTTTTTGTTGAATTAGTGACCCAAATTCTTTCGCATCAACCTAAATCAATAAATTTGTGGTTACAAATATTGGCTTATTTACTAAGAAATCTAAAGTCAAATTTCTCAAGCCAAGTATTTAATGCTCAAATCAATGCAAAGTTTTTGCAATGTTTTTTAGTGGGCAATGCAACCATTTATGCCAACTTTCAAGACAAATTGTTTTATGGTGCCAAGCAAAGCCGATTTTGACAATTATAAATACATCTTGAGCACCTCTATTTTTATATATGAAAGTTGAAACACTTAACAATTTGAGAGTTTATTTTTACTAATATTAGCTCAAATTTGTATTCATATTTATTTTAGGAGAGACTTATTTTTTGAGATTATAGATAAAATTTATATCCTCGTTATGTTTAGATGATTTAATTTGTACTCTTCTCCGTTATAGTAAATTTTTTCGCTAATCGTCATCTGTGGAAGTAGTCCAACTTAGGAGAACCACGTAAATCCTTGCATCCCACATTTTACTACTATTCTTGCCCAAATTTATTGCTCATCTTGATCTCAATCTTGCTTCTGCTATCACCTTATACCATTACAAGTAGTATCAGAGCTTCGGTTCAAGATGTCTACCATTACAAATTTTGATATCAAGAAGTTTGATGATGAGATTAGTTTTTCCATTTGGAGAGTTGTTGGATGCATTTTTATCATTAGAATTAATGGCATTTTTCTTTAATTTCTGGATTAATTATTGGGTCTTATACATATTTTTCCTATTAAATTATTTAGTTTATCTTAATCTGCATTTTTAATGGGTCTTGTTTAATTTGTAGGAAATACACTTGTTTTTAGTTGAAAAAGACCACAACAACAATTAATTCAATGAAGACAAATTGAAAATGCAAGTGAGGAGTAGCATCAACGTGAAGCATCAACAGTTCTTGGTTTGGAAGTGAGCAAAGAAAATTAAAAGATGAAAATTGGAGGACAAAGAAGAAGAGAAAAAGTAAATTGGCAAGCAAAAGTAGCTGGAGTTAAGGCAATGCACGGAGAAGCAAATGAGGACAACAATTAATTGAGAAGCCATCGTGTGACGCAAATAAAGCACAAGAATAAAATCAAACAGCAACGTGGACCAATGATTGTCAGGCAAGAAAATCACGCATGGAGCAAATGGCAGCATCAAGAGAAGCAAATTAAATGAAATCAAGGCAGCTACGGAAGTGTGGAGCACGCACAAGCCAGGAGGAAATTCACGCAACGGACAAGGGAAAACAGTGAATGGGAAAGATTGGGGCATGCGTTAACATAGAGATAATAGCTGAGAGTTTTAATTCAAGCAACACGTGGCAATTTAATGACAAAATCAAGCTAAGAGAGGCATGCGTGGAGATACAAAATCCAGCAGCAAATTGAAGAAATATTCACGCAACACAAAGGAGACAGCTGGCGCGATGAAGAATAATCAGCTAAAAACAAAATTACTCATCCACGCACAAAGCAGATGGGAGAGTAAGGACAGCTGATGAAGCAACACCTGGAGTTGGCGTTGAAATAAAAAAAAAATGGGCTGAAGGTTGTGAGGAATTGAGCTGTTTGACCCAGGAAACATTGGAGGCTTGTGCTTTGAGGGTCAAGCAACAGGTCAAAAAGAGAGGCTACACTAGAGACACAAGGAGCTAGAGGCAACAGTGTACGGGCGTGCACAATTAAAAGAGAGAGCAATAAGCAAGCGTGAAATAAAAGACAGCTGGAGATCATTGAATCATAAGGGAAGAGAACAAAATCACGCAATAATTGGAGAGCTCTTAAAAACGTTAACTAATTATTCAGCTTAGAGGTTGCACATGAAGAAGTGACCCACCAACGTGACAGCCAAGCCCAACCTCTCTTCATTGATTAACATTTATTCTTCATTTTTTGAAACATGGGCTCCACTCTCTCAATTTCTCTGGCTGTTATGTTACACAATAGGGTGGGAGCCACCAAGCATTCACGCATATTTCTCAATGGGGACCAGCTAGAAAGGACACCAACAACTTGGACATGGACGTTACTCAGCAGCAAAGAAAGGAAGGAGGCTCCACCATAAAAACTCTCCATTCACTCTACACCAGAGACGGACTTCATTACTCACAAAAGACAAGCTATTAACGTGACTCTCCAGGATTGGCTAACAACATTGCGAACATCAAAGGGGGACTTCAACGTGAAGCAGTTGATGGATGCGAGCAGGCTGGAAGAACGTGAAGCAATAGAGTTGGAGGCAAATTGAAGAGCAATCACCATTTGTTCTTCCATTCTTCTACTCATTTAGTATTTATAATGCTTGTTTTTATTATTTTTATTGTTGCTACTGTTATTATGAATAACTAATCTTTTCATTCTAGGATTTTAATGGAACCCTTGATATAATCTCGGTTAGTTGGTATTTTCTTCGTTTAATTTCTTATGCCCGTTTTTACTTAAAGGTTTGATTATTGCAATTTGTTTTTAATGCTTTTCATAATTTGATCACCTATGAAATTGATTTTCTTAATCTTTGTGTAACGTAACAGGGAGCAATAGAT
>JANIHZ010000008.1:13718540-13736340 GCA_027478365.1 Erythroxylum rufum
TTTTTATTTTTCAACCCGAAATTAATTAATCTTTTCTTTAATTTTTATGTTATTTGCTTAAATTAGAAATTATTACGATTATTACTTTTTAACTAATTTGGTCTCTGTGGGATCGATATTTTTACTACTTGACGATAGAACACTTGCGTTTATCACCGATAAGAGTCCAGATGAAGGTCATTCTCACCCATAATTGATTGAAGAAGGCTCTAGATCAGAAATCAAAGAAACTCAATTTGATGACCGATGAGCAATAGGAGGAGTTAAATGAAAAGGCGCTTTCATCATTCCAATTTGCCTCCCTAAAGAGGTGCTTTGTGAGGTGGTCAATGAAACCACTACTGCCGAACTTTGGTTAAAGCTCGAGTCCCTGTGCATGACCTAGAGTCTAGCAAATGAACTCCATCTCAAAGATCGTTTGTACACATTCGGTATGGCCAAAAGTACTCCCATTCAATCTCATCTTGATGAGTTCAATTCAATTGTTATTGACCTAGAAAATTTAGATGTTATAGTTGATGATGAGGACAAGATTGTTTTATTAGTTTTCTTTTTACCATCTACCTATAAACACTTCAAGTAGATTATCTTATATGGAAATAATGAAACGTTGTCTTTTGAGGATGTCAAGTCTGACTTTTTTTCTAAGGAAAAATATGACCTTAAGGTTCATTTGGATGATAAATTCGAGGGCTTGTCTGTTAAGGGTAGAACAATTAAAAAAGGGAGTACAATTAAAAAGAAATCTATGTCAAAATCTGGGGGATATAATTCCAAGACTTGTTATTATTGTAAGAAAATTGGCATGATATTTCTAAGTGTTATAAATTGAAAAATAAAAAGGAGGGAGATGAAAAAGGAAAACAACCTCAAAAACCTACTGCTAAAGATGGTGTTGTTAACACTGAGTGTGATGGTGATATATTGTCGATTACCTCTTTTGAAAAGGAGAGTACAACTGAGTAGATTTGAGATTATAGATGTACCTACCACATGCCTTCTCACAGAGATTGATTCTGCACCTATGAACTTGTTGACCATGGAGTTGTCTTGAAGGGCAATGATGCCCAGTGGAAGGTTGTTGGAATAGGTAGTGTATAAATCAAAACCCACGATGGTAGTATCAAGACATATCCAATGTGTGACATATTCCTGATCTGAAATGTAACATAATTTCCTTAGGAACCCTTGAGTCACTTAGGTGTAAGTATTTAGTTGAAGGCGGAGTTTTAAAGGTATTTAAAGGTGCCCTGGTCATTATGAATGGTAATAGGTATATTTGCCTTTATGTCTTACAAGGTTCGACTATCACAGGTTCAACTTCTATGTCCATATCTTCATTGTTTGATAGTGATCTCACTTGTCTGATAGTGATAGTGATCTCACTTGTCTGAGTGAGAAAGGTATGAATTTGCCTTTTTTAGTGTTGATATGGGTAAATTGGAATTCTGTGAGCATTGTGTCTTTGGTAAGCAGAAAAGGCTATCTTCTTCACTACTACACATTGTACCAAAAGTTCCCTTGATTACATTCATTCAGATCTTTTGGGACCTTCTAAAGTTTCCTCTATTGGAGGGAAATGTTATATGATGACCTTGATTGATGACTTCTCCCGCAAGGTTTGGGTTTATTACTTAAGGTATAAAAATGAAGTTTTTCCTCATTTTAAGAAGTGAAAAGTCCTTGTTGAGAACCAAACTGGGAAGAAGGTAAAGAAGCTCAGAACAAACAATGGATTAGAGTTCTGTGAAATATATTTCAATGAATTCTACATTTAAGCTTAAATTACTAGACATAAGACACTGGTTGGTAAGCCCCAGCAGAACAGTGTTGCAAAACGAATGAATAAGACTCTACTTGAGAGAGCTTGTTGTATGCTCTCTAATGTTGTGTTATGGCATTAACGTGATCTTTGGAGTGAAGCGGTTTCTACATCATGTTATTTGGCTAATAACTCCTTATATTCATCTCATGATTTCAAAATTCTTGGGGAAATTTGGTTAGGTAATCATGTTGACTACTCTAATTTAAGAGTTTTTAGATGTCCTGCATATGCACATGTTAATGATGGAAAACTAGCACCTAAAGCTAAAAAGTACATATTTCTTGGTTATGCTTCTAGATCCAAAGGATATTGTTTATGGTGTACTAATCCTAAGTCACACAAATTCATTCTTACCAGAGATATGAAATTTAATAAAAATGCATTACTTTCTTTGAGAAAAGATTCTAGTTCTTTTATTGGTATAGGTGGTCAGCAACATACCACTGAGAAGCTGGAGTTAGAGGTGATATCATCGCCTCCTTTCAATGTCGATGCTCCTAGTTCCTCCGCTACTTAGTCTAATGATGTTGATGACATTCATTATATCTCTAGTAACACTACTCCTGTTTCACATCAACAAGAGTATTTTATCACCAAAGATCATCCAAGGAGAATTATTAGGAAGCCTGCTCGATACACTAACAATGCTGACCATTTGGTTACTTATACACTCTTAGTTGCATAAGAAATTCCTGAAGGTATTGAACCTTCTTCTTATTATGAAGTTATTTCTTATGTTGATTTATCTAAGTGGCTAATGGCAATAAATGAAGAAATTGAAAGTCTCCATAAGAACGATACTTAGGATTTGTGTGAGCATCCCAAAGGCAAGAGACCATGGAGTTGTAAATGGATTTACAAGAAGAAAGATGGCATTCCTGGAATTAAAGAAGCAAGGTGGAAAGCACGTTTGGTCGTTCGTGGCTTTGAACAAAAGGAAGGTAATGATTTTAATGAAATTTTCTCTCCTATTGTTCGTCATACCTCCATTCATGTGCTTATTGCTTTTTTTTTCTCTGTTTGATTTAAAGTTGGAGCAACTTGATGTGAAAATTGCTTTTCTACAAGGAGAACTTAAGGAAGAGATCTACGTGAAGCACAACGTGGGTTTTGTTGTTCCTAGTAAGGAGCGTTGTGTTTGTCTCTTGAAGAAATCTCTGTATGGGCTTAAGCAAGTTCTAAGGCAATGGTAGAAAAGGTTTGATACCTTTATGATCAGGCAAACCTTCACCTGCCAATATGACAACTGCGTTTATTTTCAACAATATGCAGATGGGTATTTTATGTACTTATTGCTATATGTCGATGACTTGTTGCTTCTCGTAACAAGCCTTTGATCAATAATTTGAAATCTCAACTTAGTAAGGAGTTTGAGATGAAAGACCTTGGTGTGGCAAAGAAGATTCTTTGCATGGAGATATAAAGGGATCGACTGGCTGGGAGGTTTTTTAAAGGCATCGACAAGCTGGGAAGTTGTTTATGTCTCAAAAGAATAATATTAAAAAAAATTTGACAGATTTAACATGGGCTCTTATAAGCTCGTCTTGACGCTTCTTGCCACTCATTTTAAGTTGTCATCTTATCTTTGTCCATAGACAGAGGAAGAAATATAATGTATGCCGAATGTTCTATATTCTAGTGATGTTAGTAGTCTTATGTATGCCATGGTTTGCACTAGACCTAATCTGGCATATACGGTTAGCATGGTGACTCATTTTATCTATAATCTTGGCAAGGTTCATTGAGATGTTGTCAAATGGATCTTTCGATATCTAAAGGGTTCTTCAGATCTTGGCTTGGTGTTTGATAGGAGCAAAGCAACGTCAAATAATGTTGTCGACTTTGTGGACTCTTATTATGGTGGTGACCTCGATAGACGGAGGACTCTCTCTAGTTACATCTTCACTTTATGTTTTGGTGTTATTAGTTGGAAAGCATCACTGCTATCTATAACAGGTTTGTCTACTACAGAGGCAGAGTACATTGTAGCTACAAAAGGTGTGAAGGATGCTACTTGGTTGTGTGGTCTTATTATCGAGCTTGGTGTCACACATGATACTGCTATTGTGTTTTCAGATAGCTAGAGTGTTAATTATCGTACTAAGAACGATGCCTATCTGATGTGAGTAGGAGTAAGGATCACCATAGAGGTGGAGTGCGTGACAGGGGCGAGCTTCTCATTCCAGTTAGACCTATGTCTAGAGCTAGGACCGAGAGACTCAAGAAGGCTCTCTATGTGCATGTGGGCCAATTTGTGCAGAGGATGGACTGCACCAAGCCTATTAGAAGAGAGCTATCTGAATCACACTCAAATTGATTCATTTATCTCAAATCCTTGGACTGGACTCACTTGGGACTTGAAGACTATTATATTGGGTTGCACATCATCGCTTAAGCAGAGGCGTACCTATGATCAGACTTGGGAGTGTGTTGGACCAGGCCTAGGCGTGTTTTTTTAGTACTCTATTTCTAGACTTGTTTTAAGTTATTTATATTTTGGGCTTCCATGTATTTTAAGCCCAAGTATTTTAGCATTAATCCTAGGTATAAATACTTATGTTTTAGGGTTTTGGAAGACAACTTTGAGATCAGATTATTCTTGTGTTGCTGTCAGCCACAAAGTGAGGGTTTTCACCTCTTGTTCTTGTTACATTAGAATCAACAATTCACTTATCAATTTCGTCAAAATTATGGCGTGTTTGTTTGGTTCAATTTCATGGAATTAATTCCCATCATCTAGGTTACTTGGAATGGGTTTCCCTGAGGTCTAGTAGGAGTGAATTCCTTGTGTATCCCTTTCTTTTCAATTACGTTAATTCTGTCGTATTGAAGAACATCATAGCCGAACCAAAAGAATCAATAAATCTTTATCATTCTACATAGTCAACGAGTCTTCATTCTTCCAAAGAGTTACAAATAGATCATCATCAATCCACGCGTCTCTTTCGCTCTCGTTATTTTGGTATCAGAGCTATGGCTCAAGGTAAATTCCTATTTACCTCTTTTCGCAGTTAGGGATTATTCACCTTTGTTCATTGTTCTTCTTTGATACCGTGGACTGTTCAACCAAACCTAAGGTGTGAAAATTTCAGCCTAGGGTTTCTTGGATTCTTGATTTATTTATATTATTGTAATCTGCCAAAAAAAATGAAAAAATGAAAATACGCAAGAAAGAAAACGATGACGAACAGAATATATAAAAGTAAAGTAAAGAAAAGAACGTCGTACGTATATATACCTTGAAATTCGATTGTTACTTGTTTGATTTGGATTGAATCCTACATTGTCTTATCCTGGCTTGGTGTGTTACACATTGTGATCATTACTTGGGAATAGTGTTGTTTGTTGAATTCGAACATTTTGGGTTATTGATCCGTAAATGCTTGAATTCTGAAGTGTAACTTAGATTTCAGAGGAGATTAGGAGGTAAAAGGCAGATTGTGTGAGCTTATTTGAGGGTGTCATTGTCTTGATTTAAACACGAGGGGAGTGACCTCATTTTAGTGAAACACATAGGGAGTGTGTGAGGCTGTTTTATTGCTAACATTTGTTTTGCAGGAAACTAGCCATTAAAACGTCTCAGGAAGGATCTCAGGAGGGTAACCAAGGAGGGGAGTTGAATGCTTTCACTTTGAAAGCTATGCAGCAACATTTCGAGAGCATGGATATGAGATTCAATGAATTGAGGGAGGATTTGGCAAGACATGACCCAGAGCTTGTGGAGATTAGGCATGGAGGGCGAAGGCGTGATGTCCGACGTTAGCCCCCACCATCACCTCGTCGTCAACTGCCTAAGTACGAGTATGAGGGTGACGTGTATGATGATGAGGAGGAGGGATCAAAGGTGCGCATGTCTAGGAGAGCACAACGAGCTGAGCCACATGATAGGCAAGATGGAGACCTCAAGTTCATTAAGATGCAAATTCCAACCTTCAAGGGTAGGAATGATGCCGAGGCTTACCTGGAGTGGGAAAGAAGGGTGGACTTGATTTTTAAGTGCCATAATTTCTAAGAAGACAAAAAGGTAAAGCTTGCTGCTGTTGAGTTTTTTGACTATGCATTGATATGGTGGGACCAATTGGTGACTTCCAAGAGGCGAAATAGGGAGAGACCAATTACTACTTGGGCAGGCATGAAGGCTTGCATGAGGAAGCAGTTTGTACCATCATACTATTATAGGGAGATGCATCAGAAACTTCAGATACTTACTTGGAGGACTACCACAAGGAGATGGAGATAGCTATGATCTAAGCCAATATAGAGGAGGATCCAGAGACAACTATGGAACGATTCTTGAGTGGTTTGAATAGGGAGATAACTAGTGTGGTAGAATTGCAACACTATGTGGAGATTGAGGACATGATGAACATGGCCATGAAGGTGGAGAAGCAAATCAAAGCTAGAGTGGCAGTAAGGAGTGGGGCGAATTCTAGCCAATCATGGAGTTCAAAATGGCCCAAGAGAGAGGAGAAGTCGAAAGACAAGGGGTTAGACTTTAAGGAGGCCCAAAAAGTCGAACGTAGGGTCTAACCCTAAAGGTACACCTAACGCCCAAGTTTCTTTTAGTAAACATTCTAGCATTAAATATTTTAGGTGTTTGGCTCATGGACATATTGCATCACAATGCCCTAATAAGAAGGTAATGTATATGAGGGATAATGGGGTCATAGATTCTGATGATGATACAAGTGATACTGAATTATTACCTTATTGTGATGATTGTGATGATGAGGATGATTGTGTTGAGAGGGCTGCCACAGGTGAACTACTTGTAGTCAGGAGAGTGTTGAGTACTCGGGCTAGAGATGAGATTTTTGATCAGAGAGAAAACTTGTTCCATTCGAGGTGTATAGTTGATGGCAAAGTGTGCAACCTGATCATTGATGGTGGCAGTTGTACTAATGTAGCTAGTGTGACTATGGTGGAAAAATTGGGATTACCTTTTAGGAAACATCCAGAGCCATACAGGTTACAACGGTTTAATGATAGTGCTGATGTGAAAGTGACCAAGCAGGTGTTAGTGTCATTTCAGTAGGTAGATATGAGGATGAGGTGTTGTGTGATGTCGTACCCATGGAGGCTGGTCATATGTTACTTGGGAGACCTTGGCAGTTTAATAGGAGGGTAGCAAATGATGGGTATACTAATAGGTACTTTTTTAAGTTTAAGGGTAGGAATTTCATTCTTGTACCTTTATCACCTCATGAATTGTACCTGAACCAGTTAAAAGCAAGTAAAAGTGAGGATGGATCTGATAGTGAGCTTAAAAAAATTGAAGAGAGAAAAGTGGCCCAAAAGAAAAATGAGACAGGCCCAAAGGAGAGTGGCCGCACAGGTGAGGAAAAGAAAGTTGAATGTGTAGGAGAGAAAAGCTCAGTGAGTGAAAAGAAGAGTGGAAAGAAAGGGAGAAAAGTGAGCTTGTTTGCCAAGGGAAGAGATTTGCGAATAGCAACTGGAGAGAAAAGAGCACTAGTGGTTGTGAGATACAGAGAGTGTTTGGTTTCTGAAACTAACCCTTTTGATACTTTGCCTAGTGTATTTTCTTCTCTTTTGTAGGATTATATTGATGTCTTTCCTGAGGAGATGCCTAAAGGACTGCCACCCTTGAGAGGCATAGAGCACTAGATTGATTTTGTGCCTAGAGCTCAGATTCCGAACCGCCCAGCTTATAGGAGTAATCCTGAGGAAACAAAGGAGCTTCAAAAGCAGGTGGGTGAGTTACCAGAAGGGGAAAGTGAGGGAGAGCTTGAGCCCTTGTGCAGTGCCATTATTGTTGGTACCAAAGAAAGATAGGACCTGGAGGATGTGTATAGATTGTAGAGCTGTCAATAAAATCACTATAAAGTATCGCCATCCTATTCCTAGGTTAGATGATATGCT
Organism: Erythroxylum rufum; assembly: GCA_027478365.1. NCBI lineage: Eukaryota > Viridiplantae > Streptophyta > Magnoliopsida > Malpighiales > Erythroxylaceae > Erythroxylum > Erythroxylum rufum. Next base: position 13,726,246 of record JANIHZ010000008.1, read on the forward strand.
TGATGAATTACATGGTGCATGTATCTTTACCTAAATTGATTTGAAAAGTGGATACCACCAGATTAGAATGAAACTAGGAGATGAATGGAAAACTGCTTCAAAACTAAATATGGGTTGTATGAGTGGTTAGTTATGTTGGATCCCAAACTTTTCTTAGAAGTTAGAACTATTAAATGAGAAATTTTTGGCAATTAGTCATGAGTAAAGAACAAATGAATTAAAATTCTTGAATTAGAAATGATAAACAGGAGTAAAGTAGTGAATGAGAAATGTGGATAGATTCATGTTTTGCTTTGGTGTTTTTGGTAGATAAGAGATTATGAAATGGGAAGAATTAAGGTGAAAGTTAGAAGTAAAATGAAAGTGAAAATGAAGTTGAATATATGTAGTAAGTTGATGATGAATAAAATATGAATTGGGTATGGATGATAGTTAAGTCGGAATTAGGTATATGTGAAGAAGTTATCAACTTGAGATGATAATTTTTGAACATAAATTGTTGATATATATATATACACATGAGTGAGATGTTATGAAAAAGAAAGATATGAATTATGAATGATGAGACGCGGTTGAATGTGATGAGTCAGATGAGTTGAGATTTGAGAGTTTAATGAAGTCAATTTGGCAGTTGAATGGTTATGCTCAGGACATCCCAAGTTTGTGCAGTGCAAATTTCAAGTCTTCCATAGAGGTGAATTTCGTATCCTGACTTCAAGAGAAAATCTGGACTGATGTAGGTTGAATTAAACAAAGTTGTCTTCTGGAAAGTTGTAGATTATCTTTCTAGCTTTCCAACGGTATATAGTATGAAATTTTTGGACTTAAGAGTAGAAAGTTATGATCTTTTGAAGGCACTGATTCCATCTTAGACTAAGGTATTGTCTGGTGATGACGTGTATCGTCTGGTGATGACGTATAGTCTGTGATGATGTGTATCATCTGGTGATGACCTATCATCTGTGATGACGTGTATCGTTTGGTGATGATGTATCGTCTGTGATGATGTGTATTTTTTGGTACTGTTCATATTGTATCGTCTGGTCCAATTTTGATCTCTAGATGACAGAATCTCTCTTCAAGTTCTCTTGAAATTTGTAGATCTATGAGTCCTCTTTCAAACCGTCCAAGAATGACCTTGATCCGACATCTATAGAGATAGTTATGCTAATTGTTCCAAATCATCTAGCATTTCGTCTAGAATCATCTGGCCTATTGTCTAGTCCAGTTTTGACCCTTTATATGATAGAATATATCTTCAAGTCTTCATGAAAGTTGTAGATCTTGAAGTCCTCCTTCTAACCATCAAAGAACGCCTTAATCCGATATCTTTAGAGAAAGTTATGACAATTGTCCCAATTCGTCTGGCCTCTGACCTTTCATCTGGCCTATTGTCTGGTCCAATTTTGACCCTCAAGATGATAGAATCTCTCTTCAAGGTCTTCATGAAAGTTCTAGATATCAAAGTTCTCTTTGAAACCATCATTAGATGATATTAATCCGACATCTCTAGTGAAAGTTATGCTAATTGTCCCAAGATAGGTGTAGTAGGATTGAGGGCAAAAATCATGTTTGATTCTTTCGGCCATAACTTTGTTATCCGACCTCCAAATGAGGTGATTCCTAGACCAATAGATTCATAACACATTTCTATTTAACTATCCATGAAAGTTTATAGCTTTTGATGTTGATTTGAAAAGGATGATTGAATCAAAGTAAGGGTATTGGTTGGAAGAGTATGAATTGGATATTTTACTAAACATACTTCGGTATTTTGATGATATCTTGATTGGTAGAGCTCCGAATGAGATGATTCTTATTTAAAAATAAACTAGAGACATAGAGCTACAAATTATCTAATGAAAGTGAATTTTAATTCAGTCTCTAAGACTTTCAATTACTGGGTGGAATTTAAGTATAATGTACTGTTTCAATATAAGAATAGTCTGAAAATGTTTGGGGCAATACTTTCATATTTTTAAACCAAATTGAATGATTTTGGTGTCATTAGAAACTTAAGACAACGGAGAACATTTTTCTAGAAGAAAGTATTATGCCAAAATGTTCAAGGGTATTTTGGCAAAACACTTAAGCATAAAAGATATAAGGCATAAATGGAAGGGCAAACTAAACATTTCTCAATCATTAAGGGCATAATTGGAAGAAGAAGTGTTGTCTTGCATTTTAAGAAGAGAGAGAAACGAAAATTGAAGACAAAAAGAGAGACTGTCATGAAGAAGAGAGAGAAATATGAAGAGAAGTAGAGAAGGAGAGAAAGAAGAGAAAACAAGCTAGGGTTTAATTTTTCTTAGTCTTCAAGAAAGATTTTGGAGCTGTTCAAAAAGGGAAAAAGGTAGAGGAAGAGAAAAGCTTCCCTTTGAGCTAAAGATCCCTTCATTTAGTGAAGAATGAAGGGAACCAAGAGGATCCTACCCCAGAGCAAGGGGAAAGACAATCTTGACTTGGATTTTTACAAGAAAATTATGTGGGTAATATGTTTATAGTTGTTGTGTAATATGAGCTAATTGTTTTATGTGTGAATATATGCTAAATTGTGAATTGTTGCGATGTGGAACTTGCATTATAATGTGTTTTAGGTTATGCCTTAAAATGTGTCATGGCATTTTGTATAAATGAAAAGAAAGGAAAGAGCATGAAAAGTATGAAAGCATTTGATAAAATGATTTGAGAATGAATATATGCTTCTGTTTGGGCGAGAGTGGAACTATTCTATTTGTCATGCGCACGTTGAAAAGAGCCTTCTCTCGGCTGCCCGCTTGTGGCATATGAGCTCCGAAAATGGACTCATTTTGTTCATGAGGTAAACTTCAGTTTCTTTATTCTGTTTCCATAGAACCCTCAAGCCATTTTTTTCTGCATTGCATTTTTGATTTGTTGAGTATGATATATAATTGAGTGTTAAGTGTTGATGGATGAATGTTCATGATATGTTTTATATGGTGACATTGGATGAGAGAATTGCTAGATTAAATGGGATATACATGCATACTTTGATATATGTGTGTGTGTGTGTATGTGTGTGTGTGTGTGTATGCCTGAATTGTATGGCTCATTGCTAATGGCTATAAATGTATAAGCCACTGAGCTTCACATCTCACCCCAGTACTTTCCACTCTGTAGGTGAAGAGAAAGCAGATCAGCATTGATCCTTGCAAAGTTTGGCAAACACCAAGAATAGAGACTTTTGTAATTAAGTTAGTTCAGAAACTTTTGGTATTTAGAATCATATTAAGCATGGGCATTCAATTGTATCATGTGTATTTTGTATTTTTGTATTAAGCCAACGGTGTGGCTTTTGATATGTACATAAAGTATTTCAAACTCTTTTGCTTTAGTAATGAAATGATAGATTGAAGTAGTTTCAGTTGTGTATGTTCATAATTGACTTTATTAAATTGGTTGAGTTTGTTTTTTTATGTTTGACTGGTGTGGGCACGCCACCCTTATGGGATGATGGTTAATGAGGGTTAATTGAAATAACCTTAAAGAAATGTGTCTGCTCACGTTTTGATGACTCTGAATATTGGGCTCCAGAATCAGGGTCCAACAATATATGTTCTTGACAGTGATTATGCCAGGGCTTACAAATCTAAAGCATAAAATTGATGTATTCTTACAATCATTGATATCTAAATTCTAGCATCTTTGGGAATATGGTGTGGAGACATATGATGTGTCTCTGAAACAAAATTTTATGTTGAGAGCAGTTTTGACATGAACTATTAATGATTTTTGGCATATGTTATGTTGTCTGGATGGAGTACAACAGAGAAATTGGCTTGTCCTTATTGTGATAATGATTCTGATGCGTTTTATCTTCCAAACGAGGGCAAAACATGTTAGTTTGACAACTATAAGAAATTTCTTCCTCTAGATCATCCATTTAGACTCAATAAACAAAAGTTCATTAAGAATAGGATGGTACAAACACTTCCTCCCCCTCACAAAGCTGGTGAAGCGATATTGTAGGAGATTGATGAATTAGGATTGCTGAAAGTTACATAATTTGAAGCTAATGAAGTTAATACAAGCATTAGTAAAAACTTTGGTTGGAGAAAACGAAGCATCTTTTGGGATTTTCCATATTGGAAAACTAATTTGATACGTCATAATCTAGATGTGATATATATTAAAAAATATTTTTGACAATTTTTTCAATACCATAATGAACATTGAAGGGATGACAAAAGACAATGCAAAATTACGAGCTTATTTGAAACTTTTTTGTAGAAGGAATGAGTTAAATAAAGATCTATGCACCGATAAATATCTGAAAGCATCTTACACTTTGGACAAAAAATAAAAGAAATTTTTGTGTGAATGGTTGAAAAGTTTAAAGTTTCCCAATGGTTATTTTTCAAACTTGGCAAGGTATGTGGACATGAGGAAGTGTAAATTATTTGGGATGAAAAGTCACGATTATTATGTGATTATGCAAAGGCTAATTCTAATTGTATTTCGGGAGTTGTTACCGAATAAGGTATGGGAAGTTATAACAGAATTAAGTTTATTTTTCAGAAGCTTAATATCATTTGAAATAAAGTTGGCTGAAATGGAAAAACTAGAAAGAGAAATTCCAGTAATTTTGTGCAAATTAGAGGGATTTTCCCTTCAAGCTTCTTTGATTATATAGAGCATCTACCTATGCATTTAGCACACGAGACTAAACTTACTAGTTCAGTTCAATATCGATGGATGTATCCGTTTAAGAGGTAATTATATTAAATATTTAAATTGAAGTAATAACATGTTTTAATAACAAAATTGTAATAGCCCAATAAGAATGTAGGTATTTGCATCACTTAAAGAAAAATGTCAAAAACAAGGCTAGAGTTGAAGGTTTGATATGTCATGCTTATTTAATGGGGGAAGCAAGTACATTTCGTTAACATTACTTTGAACCGCATGTTCACACAAGAGAAAGAAAAGTTCCTTGTAATGACGATTGGGGAGGAACAGGTGATGCTGATAGTAACTTATCCATTTTAACATATCCTGGATGAACTTATGGACGTTCAACAAGAAGAATGTTAACAGAGGAAGAAATAGAGGTTGCCTATGGTTACATTTTATTGAACTGTCAAGAGGTTCAACCTTTCGTGTAGTAAGTTGAAATTGATTATTTGGGTTTTGAAATTCAGTGTTGTTCATAACTAAAATACATAATAATGTTTTGTGATTATACGAAGAATTGTTACGCAAGCTAATGCCGGACAAAACACAGGATGATATCAATAAAGAAGTTGGAAGACACTTTCCCCGATGGTTCGAGAAATATGTAAGTTTTCACTAACAAATATTGAAATGATTGAATTATAAGATTTAAGTGTTCAAATGACATTATACTCTTTTATATGATAATTTCTTTTGTGTAGGTCTTAGAAAATCCAATAGAGAACAAGCTCATATGTGAACTTGCAAGGGACCTCTGCAAACTGTTAAATTGTATCTGGTGTATTTCGTTAATGGATACAAATATCGTATAGAATATCATGTTCATAGCATGGAAACAATAAATAGTGGAGTTTGCATATAGGGAGAATTGATGGATTAATATGGTAAAATTGTTGAGATACTTGAAATTAAGTACCCTACATTGCCAATAAAGTGAAGTGTGATATTTAAGTGTGACTGGTTTGATCCGACTCTAAATGTTGGTACAAAAGTGTATAGCTGATACAATCTAGTTGAAATCAATAACCGAAGAAGATTGAGACAATTTGAACCTTTTGTATTGGCAATGCAAGCGATTTAGGTGTATTATGTCCCTTTCCCAATTTACGATGAGATAAGTCAGATTGGTTGGCCGTTTGCAAAGTTAAACCTAGAGGTGTTTTTGAATCACATGGAAAAGGAGAACAGAGAATTAAAAGTGAAGTGCTTTAGGAAGATTTTTATGAAATAAATGCATCTATCACATGTGACGATAATGAACCTTTAAACGATCCATCTAATGAATATGTTGAAATTTCATCTGGAGAGGATGACGAGGGCCAAAGATCTAAAGAGGAGCCTGAGTTTGATTCTTATTCTTCATAAAAAGAAGATGATTGTAATTCACAATTAAGTAATGATAGTGATTAATTTATGTTTATAATTTAATATTATATTCAATAAATCAATTATTTCCTTTTCAGTATATTGTGTAAAATATTGAATTCAAATTCTTATATTTGTAGAAAATTCAATCAAATATTACTAAGTAATGTCTAGAGTGGATAGATTAATTCATATCATTAGGCACATTGAAGATGTATAAGTGCTAAACTGGACTACTTTCACTTATCATCGAGCTTGAAGTTGAACATATCATAATTTTATTCTAAATCAACATTTGCAGAATATACCTCTTAACATTATCAATCAAGGAATGCTGACATGACAACTAGTTTCGGATGGTACTAATTCATTCCATTGGGAGGAATGTGGCAAAATTGTCCCTACTGAAGGAATAAACAATACAGAAAAATCTCCACTTTATACACTCATGAACGTTTGCCTTCCATGGCCGATCTTCTGCTTCAAAGTGTTTAGTATTATCTAAACAACGTCACTTCCCTTATTATGTACATCTCATTTCCTTTTATAAAGATATTATATATATTCAGATTTGATGATATATACTACATGTTGTTATAAGCTTCCTTGAATCTCGAAGATGACATGTATGCACATAGAGGCGGGAGCGATGTCACAACGGTCCGTAAAGGATTAGGGAAATTGGTTGTTTAGGAAAATTCATCAACTCCACAGACTTCATCTGGACATTCATGTATGCATGTCACTCCAAATTTGGTTCGTTTAATGGTTTACTAATATGACAATATCTAAGTTCTATACTGATTATGTTTTAGGTAAACCGTTTTGTACTAGAAGTTCATCTGGAGAGTTTGTCTTCCATACTAAATCTGGCGACTCATTCACTATATCACCTATAAGTTTAACTATAGCGGAAACGTTATTGCAAGAAGGTGTTAAAAACCCTACACCTGAAGGAAGAATTATCACTGTTTCAATTGGTGCGTTCGAACATGTCAGGACCCTTCTCGAGAATCCAGACATCGAGAACTCATTTACCTTTATTGACTCTCATGTCACTTAGAATTTAAAAAAATAATTAAATTATTGTCATTTATCCATGCAATACACTGGACTTAGCTTTAAAGTTGATTTATTGTTGTATCTGTAAGAATTTGTCAAACAACTTTCTTGCTAGTTAGGGGTTAAGCTGCGTACTATTAAGTGTTGACTGTTATTGTTCTTATTCTATAACTGTAAGAATTGTTAACCTTCTAATTCTTTGTACTTGAATATTATATTCAACAGATCACCTTATTTCCTTTTCAATATATTGTGTAAAATATTGAATTCAAATTCTTATATTTCTAGAAAATTCAATAAACAAAGAATTTCAGGTAGAAATATGCCACTAAAGAGACAACATGATATAATACGACCCAGGTTCAGATAACGATTTGGAGGTACTTATTGTTAAAGTGAACCATCACACTCTGTAACTGCAACTGAATCACCTCCTCCCCCTCTAGCTACTATAGTTGCAAATGACGCATCACCTGATGCTCTTGATGTTACCCTATCCACCACTCCTACATCATCCACTACCCCTACAGCGTATAAAGGAGACGACCACGAGCCTAGAGCTGAGAAACCTGATGGAAGAACTTACATAACAATTGTCAATAATCTGTAAGTGAAATTACATGAAACACTATAAATTTATAATTAAGTTATAGGTTTAAATTTTTGCAAATGATATAAAATTATTTGTTTTTATATTAGGTTGATTCCGTCTGGACCGTGTTCTAGAAACATGACATCTAAATTTAAGGAGAAGATTAATCTTGAGGGTTATGTATGGAAGAATATCTCTCAAGCCACAAAGGAATTTTACTTTCAGGAGTTTGAGGTACAATAATAAAAATTATTTTCTTTTTTTAATAGTTTTGTATACATTAATTAGATAAATATTATTACATTATAAATATTTATCAAATTTTTTTCCTTTTATTTTAGAAAGAATTTTTTTGGGATTCTGAATTTGACGCAGTTATATATAAAGTATGGGAGAGACAAGCACGTATACATTATCGTGACTTTATTAGTGCGATACACAAGGCTGGTGTATGACCACTTTATATTTCTGAGCAAATATGGAGTTGTTGGTAGTAGTATTAGACATCACCTGAGGTAATGTCCATTTCAAAGCATAACTATACCAACAGACGTGGAGGACCGAGGGGAGAGAGTCTTCCTGTACATACGGGAGAATTTATTACCCACCACGAGCATGCAGAGAGACTTATAAGTATCTAAACTTTACACTTATATTCTAATTGTTTTACTTTTCTGTATTTCAGTTTAAATTGATGTGTAAATTTTAGAATGAAATTATGTATATTATGGATAATGATAATGGTATAAATTTCTAGTGCTATATATGACTATGTTGAGTTATTTTCTTTGTTTAATAAGGGGTAAATATCATAAAAATAGAGGGAACTCTGCCAAAATTTTTATAAATTCTACTTCACTTATAACATTTTATTCTTACGCAGAAAAAGTCTATATGCATGAGACCTACATCTCGTTAGCTCTTTTCGTACACTCACACTAAGAAGCATGACTGTGTGATGTTCATCAACATCCAACGTAGAGAACTTAATGTATGTGAAATTTATGCTTTAATATTAATTCTTAATAATTGTCACTTACTAATATAAACATTGCCTCCTAATAAGATCAAATACAAGAAAACATTCAATGACAATCTCAGCACGAACAAGCTGTTGATGAGAGTCATACATATCTTGATGTAGTGGGTGGTAGGAACCATCGTGGAAGGATCTTCGGATTAGATTCATTTGCAAACACATGTTATTTGCAATCCTCCACGTCTAGCGCAGCAACATCTAGTAGATGGTCGACAACTAATGAAGTCAATGAGCTTCGGATTATTCACAATCCTCCACGTTCAGCACAGCAACATCTAGTAGACGGTCGACAACCAATGAAGTCAATGAGCTTCGGACGACAATGCAGACATTGATGGAGTACATAGCTCAGCTGAGACATGAGGTGGATGAGTTGAAGGGAAGGGGTAGCACCTCAGACCATTTGCGGTCACCATGACAACAGGATTGTTGTAGTCATTTGGTTTGAATTATAAAGACTTATTATGTATAATTTAATGTTTTTATTATCAATTAAGATAATTTTAACTTTATATCATCAATAAACTTTTTGTTTAAACAAATTATATATATAAACAAATCAAAATATTATGCACAGATAATTCATAACTGTTGAAATTATGCATTAATCATAAGACCGTGAAATAAAATTTAATGTAAATTTTTTTAAAATTTTTTAAAAAATTGTTTACTGACTAAAAATACAAGTATGTCCGTAAAATTCAGTATATTTACCGACGGAACACCACAAACCATCGGTAAAATGTAAGATATTTATCGACGGAACAAAGAGTAACTATGGGTAATATTGATAGCCGTCGCTCTCCAACTTTACCGTCAAGATTTGCTGAACCGTCGGTATACTCACTGACAGTCATTCATAACTATCGGTAATGTTACTGATAGAATAACCAATAGCATCAGCAAATATTTCGACGGAAAGAAAAAATTCGCAGGTAAATTTACCGACGCTCATAGCCAACCATCGATATATTCACCGATGGTTACATAAAATGTCCGTCGATAAATTTACCTATGGCCGTTTTAACGATGCCTTTGTTCGTCGGTTATTTCCATCACCAATTTATATTACCGATGGGATCTAAACATTTTTTGTCAGTAATATGATCCCATCGGTAATATCCGTCGCTAAATGACAGTTTTCTTGTAGTGTGCTGATAATGTTTTGATTTTTTATACATTTAATTTTTATAAATAATATAATATTAATTGATAAATATAAAGTAAACATTATCCTGATTGGTAATATAATATATAAATTATAATTTACATGAATAAATATCTTGAAAATAACTATAAATTAAGAATTTATACAAAAACTTAAGAGTAGCAGATCATCAAA
>JANIHZ010000008.1:13899679-13910413 GCA_027478365.1 Erythroxylum rufum
ATGACTCCTCATCAATTCATTTGAGCACGGCCATGCATTTCTTCAGTCACACTTGTCAAGAGGCCCAAATGATATCTTTCTCATTTAAGAGAGGTACAAATCCCATCTACGTCATTCACATCCCTCCGCATGATTCATTTAATGTCCAACGTAAGACTACTTGTTATTCGGTTAAAAATAACTTAGTCTAATATCAAAACACCGAATTCCTCATGTAGGGAACAATGATGACTTCAGGTCAAAGGACTAATGTCAAACCATATTGAGAATCACTAATGACATGAAACCATGTAGTATTCTCTCTGTGGGTCGGTCCAATATATGTTTTCTAACATATATCTATGTTTCTAATTTGATAACTCATATCTATGATCAGAAAAACGTGATCATCAATCAGAACACATACTAGCCTTAATTTATTATTGTTCCACCAATAACGATCGACCAGGGGCAGTTTAGAATAGTATTATAATGCTTATGGTTTTACTATCTAGTCACATACTTGATGGCATAAGCCTAATACTGTTCATGGAATGTAAATCACATTACATAAATGATATACATACATATATAAAAGAATACCTCATAATATATTATTAATAAGTCATAATGTTAATATAAAAGTCACATATGTCCATTGGCCTAGGGCACACTACTAACAAAAATAATACGAATAATAGTGGGTGACAACATGACTAAAAGTGTTAGTATAATCAATACTCGTAGTTTGATGATATCTCTTAGCAACAAAATCAACTTTTTATTACTCAACAGAGCCATTAGGATTTCATTTAGTATTAAAAACTCGTTTGTAACCTACAATATTGGCATCTAGTGGAGGGGAAATAGGGAACCATTTACAATTACAAAGGATGGCAGTGAATTCATCAAGCATAGTGTAGCACCAGTGGAGAAATTTGTTTACCTAAGTGAAAGACATTGGATCGAGAGTATGAGAGTTATGAAGAGTGGTAGAATAGGTATCATAATTAGAAAACATTTTTAGAATGCGAGTGTGATCACATGTTCAAGTGATCATATGATGAGAAGGAGGAGGTGGTTCAAGGTAAAGGAGATATTGGGGAGTGACAAAGAAAAAAGGGGGAATAGGCAAAGGTAATAACATGTGAGACGGAAATAATGAATACAAGGTGGGTAGAGACAGATGGGAATGTAAAAAAGAATTCTCAATAAACCGAACATGATGGGAGATATAAATTTTAGAGATGATAGGGTTGAAAAGCGATAATCCTTGTAGTAAGCTAGGTAACCAATGAAGACACATGGTGAAGTTTGGAGGAGAGTTTATGGGAGGCGTGGAGCCTAAAAAGGTAAAACAGGTACAATCAAAATCACAAAGATGAAAAAAAAACAAGGTTGAGTGTGGAAAAGGATTTTACATGGAGATTTTTTATGAAGAATAGGATTGGGTAAAAGGTTAATAAGATAGACTACTATAGAAAATGCCTCAAACTAGAAGAATTTAGAAAGAGAGGCATGAAGAAGAAGAAGAACGGTGAGTCTCATTTTAGTGATATGAAGAGTTTACGTTTATCAAGACCCTTTTGTTAGGGATTTTAAGGACAAGAAATACAAAGAGTAAAGTTATGAGAGTCGAGATAGTTGGCAAAAGCACTTTTGATGAGTTCAGGTACTCCAATGCATTAAAATATTTAAATAGTAGTGGAGTAAAGATTTTTAGTGGTAATTTTGAAAGTTTAAAAATGAAGTAAGGCAAGAGATTTTTGAACTAAGGGAAAAATCTATGTAAAACTAATAAAATCGTCAACGAAGATAATAAAATAACAATAACCAGAAAAGGAAATAAATGTTAAAGGTTTTTAAATATCACAATGACTAAGTTGTAAGGGTTATGTAAAGACACGAGAAGATTAAGAAAAAGAAAGATGAGTACTCTTTCCTTGAAGACAAGAAGTACATGAATTTATGGCATTTGATATAGTAGGTAAATTTTGGACAAACTAGAGAGCATAAATTGAAATGGATGACTTGGTGTCATAGATCAGGTGAAGCAAAAAAGAATGTGAGAGTAATAAGAATCTTCAAGTTCAAAAGAACTTTCATCAGATAAAGATTATTATAGATGAGTCCCAATAGGAGTAGTATTTTGGATTAAAGATCTTTCACAATGTAACCAAAAGTATTAAATTTAATAAGACAAGAATTACCAGTGTCATATTTAGTAACATATAATAAAATAGAAGTAATATGAGTAACAATTAAAATATCAAGAGATGAAGAGGGAAAGGAATAAAAGAAAGAGTAGAGGTACCAATAGAAGAAAAAGAGAGAATAGGGCTATTATCAACACCACTTGATTCAAACCTTCATATGGGGTGATTGAATCCACAAGTTGGGAATCAGCGGTCATGTAGGTTATAGCTCCTGTTTCAGGTAATCGCTAAGTAATTTTACTATAATTAAATTGGAAGTATCTAGATTTGGCTGAACATTCATGGTAGAAAAGGCTACTGTGAGAGCATTTATGTCAAGTGTGTGTCTATATTGACAATTTCTAAATTCTAAGTATTTAAAGTGACAGTAGGCAACAATATATCCCCACTTCTAGAATATTTGACATTGTATATTAGGCTTGTACCTGAAAAAAATTGTTATTGGACTTATTAAGAAGTTGGGTTTAGATATTAAATTGATTTGTGGAGGAGATGTTGTGCTGATTAGGATGTTGAGTAGGTTGGTAATTATGGACTATATTGAAGATAGGTCCATTGGAGTTAAAGTATAAATTTGGGCCTAATGGCCTATTAAAGTTAAAAACTTGACCACGGAGGACTAGGATCCAACAAAATGAAAGTTATACCTCATCTTTTGTTGTCAGTCTCACCACTCAATCTTTCTATGGCATCCATAGATGCTATATGTGAAGGAGTTATTAGTTGTGATACGATAAGTGCTATCTCAAATGATAATGAAGAGTGGAGAGACTGAAGTCGTTACTTGTGAATCAACAATTTTACCTAAAACTCTGTAAAGTAGATGGCAAATTTTTAGTGCTCAGTCGTAGTGATAAAGGATATATACTTAACCAGGAGTCCATTGAGTTTGAAAAGAACAAAATCATCATAAAAATTATGGTTGCCTATAGTGGTGAACTCATCAGCTATTATGGATACGAGAGATATAAAATAAGTGATGGTGCCTGCCTTTTTCTTGAGAGTATGAAGTTTCCATTGAAGGAGAGATCGTTGGGATGAGAATTGCTGCATTAAATAATATTGAACAGCCACCTATAGATAATAGGTAATAAAACAATAAAGAGTCAGTCAAGCAACTGAGTTAGTGAGAGATGCAGTGAGGTAAAAGTAAACTAGGCAATCAAATTGTTGTCAATTAAAGTATTTTAGAGATGAATGTGTTGGTTTATATTCAGCAGCCAATCAGTTGATTATAGTTTAGTGACAAAATTATTTAAAGATATTCTTTTTCTTATAAATATTCAGATGCATATGGTAAATTCTATGGGATAAAAATATGTTCAATGAAAATATGATGATATCATAATTATGAGATTCATGTTGCATTTATATATTGTCCTTAAATTGTTCTATTAAGATTGGACATTAATATATAGAAAGAAAATTACAAATTATTGACAAAAAAATTCGTAGTAAATTAACGACGAAAATTTATTTCTTTTTGTAAACTTATCGGTAAAAATGATATTTTGCTAAGGAAAAAATTCGTTGGTAAAGGAGGAGGGAATTTATTCGTGAAACTTTGCCGATGGAATTTAGCAATGAAATAGTTAAAGTTGTCATAAAAATAGGTGGGAATGATTTGTGATAAAAATTAGCGACGAAGTTTACCGATGGAAAAAAATTATATAGGGAAATTACCTACAGAAACTCCATTCCTTCGATAATTTACCTACGAAACTATCATTCCGTTGGTAAATTCAAACTATGTCGGTGTTGTTGTTTAAATTTAAAGGAAAACATCGTTGTTTTATTGTTAATAAAATAAAAAATTCGAAGCCCCCTATCAGCATCTTCATTTCTTCTTCTTCTTCGTTGGTCCTCTATCTTCTTCCATCTGTGATCGTGGGTTCTCATCTTCTTTCATTCTTCCACCAATTGCTTCCATTGTCTTCGGTTTGCTATCTCGAAGTTGGTTATCCACTTATTGCTCTTGGTTTAATTATTTATGCTTCAATTTTTTATGTAAATCATTGTATTGCTCTTGGGATTAAGTTATGAGGGTTTATTTAGGTTTTTAATGGGTCATCGTTTGTTGTTGTGTGGTTATGTTGGTGAATAATGGAAAAAAGACAGTAGTTTTGAAACAAAATAGAGATTAATTTCTAAAGCATACTAAGTGTTAAAAGAACATTTTGTAAGAGGTCTCTAACATCATTAACCCATTGACTTTGGCCTTACGCACATACATATATGTAGTTAGATTGAGGATGTTTTATAATATGTATTGTTTTACTAACTTGTGATATATTGTTATATTAAATTGAAGTTATTGAAAATCAATCAGCTTAGGTTTATTGCCAACACATGTTATTCACAATCCTCCACATCTACTATAGCTGGATCTAGTAGGCGGTCCACATCAAATGAGAGAGTCGTTTAGCTTGAAAGCAAAGTAGAGAGGTTGACAACTCAGTTATAACAATCGATAGTATACATAGTCCAGTTCTATAATGAGATGGATGAGTTGAAGGAGAGGGGTAGCATCTCATCGCAGCAGTCAGAGCATCCGCCTTCACCAACTGTATAGCTTAGATGGATAAGTGAATGTAGATGTTTTGCTACTCTTAAGTAATTTTGTACGAATTCTTAATTTATAATTATTTTCAAGACATTTATTGTTGTACATTATAATTTTTTATTATATATTAAGAATCAGGATAATTTTTACTTTATATTATCAATCAACTTATTGTTTATAGAAATTAAATGGAGAAAAATCAAAATATTATCAATAAAAAACTCGACAAGGAAGTGAGAAATGGTGGTTGAAATTATCATAGGTAAATTTCTCGACAGAATTACGATATTTCGTTGGTAATTTACCGATAAACTGTTAATTCTATAGGTAAATTACCGACTGAATGATATTTTTCATATGTAAATTTAGCGATGGATATTGTTTATCTGTATGTAAAATTTACCGACAGATCCCGACAGAATAAGAATATTCCGTAAGTAAATTTACCGACTGACAAACAACGTACGATCACTAAATTTTTCAACATAATTGAAAATTTTGTCGCTAAATTTACTGACGGAATTAAAATTGTACATCGCTAAATTTACAACGGATTCGAAATATCCATAGCTAAATTTTACGTACAACTGCTTATTAGACGACTCTTTCTGTCTGTAATTTCCATTGCTAAAACCAATTTTTCTTGTGGTGATAGAACATAAAAGATTAGCACATGTTATGTCTTTCCTTATGAAGGAAGTAGTCGGATCTCATAGACTAAAGGATGTAGATACTTAAACAAATATGTAGGTGCTTCTTAGAAAACAAGTTCATTGAATTGACCTAAGAATAGAAATTCATTTGAAATATCACTTGTATGTTTATGAAAATTCTCATTGCGATGATTATATAAGTGATCATTGACTTAAGATCTTCAAAGTTATCTTGTATAGAGATTACTATATTTTGGTATTACTTATAACTTGTTGTAGTCAAGGATAGCTCAGTCAATAGTCACTAGATGCAGTATGAACTATATGGAAATAGTTGAGAAATTAATATGTGATTCATCATCTTAAAGTAATTAGAGAGAATATTCCGTTATTCTCGATTAGAATTGATCTGAGGAATCTTTGGCAAAGGTGAAATGACGTTTTGAAAATATTTTACAAATATAATTAATTTAATTCATTACTAGTGGTGGGGAACTAATGTGATTAGACCCAAAATAGAGTAAACATTACTTTTATGCTCTATATCTAATTGGAATATTATATGATGAAATGATTTAACTATGTAGAAAAATCATGCATAGAAAGATTAGTCAAAACCACTTTGACATTCTTAAATATTTGGGTGGTCATGATGTATTGCTAGATGTCAATCTTGATCTATGGATATAAATTGTTTAATTAGAGAATTATAGATAAATTAAAGAAACTTAATTTATCTAATCCTATATAATTTAAGGTTATAATTTATATCCATTGACAATATATTTGAGAACCTAATGGTCACAAATAAAGAGATTTAAAAGAGAAAAGTGTTTTAATCAAGTTGGATTTGATTATAATAAGAAGTTCTTTTTTTTATTAAATATGATATATTTAATAAATAAGGATCAATATGAGATATTAGATCTTATTGGGCATAAATTGATATTTAATTAAAACTATTTTTAATTCTAATTAAAGTTTAATTGAAATTAGAATTTAATTTCAATTAAATTGCTAAAATATCTAAAAATCTATTATAACTATGCTTAAGCTCTCAGAGAGCTAGCACCCCTTGCCTAACCTAACGTAACGTTGGGTTTGGTTACTATCTCCGTCGATGGAGACAGATAACAAAACATAAAAATCTTGTATCTCCCAGTGTTTGGTTGCTGGCCCAACTTATTTTTGTTCTGACTCCAGATCACAAAAACATAAATTTTTTGTTCCTTCCAAAATCGTGGGACAAGATTTCTTGTCCCTGTAACAGAAACAAAACACATAAGTAACTTCCAGAAATACCCCTCCCCCCACGACGCCGTATGATCATTGCGTCTTACAAACCCAACAAAATCACTCCTCTGTAACAACTTTTCTCTCTCGCATGCTGCCCTTCTTCCCTCTGGTTAGTCTCGACAATCAAAGGTAAGTTGTTTTTTTTTCTGTTCATTTACTCCCCTTCTTTGCCCCTCGTTTTGCTGCTTCCTTGCTTTACTTTTCTCTCGTTACGCAAATTTCTACTACGTTAATAATTTCCAGCCTCTGTTTGTTTTCTTTTTTGGTCCATTGAGAGTAATATGGTTCCTTGTCTTTGTGGTTGGTGGCTTTGTTGTTGGGGATTTCATTGGGCATGCAAATTCGGGTTTTTTCATTCACACACACACCTTTTTACTTACTCACATTCTAACACTGTTTCTATGTAATATGGTAGTCATTGGGTTTGGAGGGTTTGCAAATCTGATTAAAATATGATGTAATGTGATGTTCTTTTTCTTGGTGTTTTTGCTAATGAAATTTGTAGTTGTTGTTTATTCTTGTATTGTTGGTTGTGGCTTGTTTATAATCATTATGTTTTTTTATCTTTGCAGACAATTTTTATTTACAAAAATGGATAAGAAGGATCATGATGATATGTTTAAGTTTCTGACTTTGTTTGAGCCTTGGAATGGGAAATTGGATTTTATGAGAATGTCCATGTTACTATGCTTGTATGTATACACAAAAAAACTGAGTAGGAGTGAAAATGCTAAAGGTAGTAGGGCATTGACAGTACTAACTAGGCAAGCCAATATAGATAGGATTTTGAATGAGGGTGATAGGAATAGCCAGTAGGAATTAAGGATGGACTTAAATGCATTTACATTGTTATGTGAAATGCTTCAAGTCTATGGTGGGTTGAGGAATAATGGTCATGTGCCTATTGCAGAAAAAGTTTTAATCTTCCTAAAAATATTAGCACAAAATGAATCTAATAGAGTATTACAAGTTAGGTTTATGAGGTTAAGAGAAACAATAAATTGGGTCTTCCATAGTGTGTTGAAGGCTGTACTAAAGCTTAAACATCTGTTGTATGTCAAGCCCATACCAATCCCTGAGGATTGCACAGACAATAGATGGAAATGGTTTAAGGTTAGTAAATTTAATTAGCTATAATAAATTGTCTAATTTAACTTTTTAAAATACTAAAGTAGAACTTTTTATTGTTGGAATTTTTTTCAAAGGGTTGCCTTGGTGCTCTAGATGGGACCTATTTAGAAATAATAGTTCCCCATGCAGACAAACCCAGATCCAGAGGTAGAAGAGGGAAAATATACACTAATGTGTTAAGGGTGTGTGATAAAAACTTAAACTTTGTTTATGTTCTTGCTGGATGGGAGAGTTCAGCATCTGATTCAAGGGTTTTGCATGATGCTATTACTAGGCTTAATAGACTTCAAGTTCCAAGGGGTATGTAAGGTAAGAATTTTCATAATTTTGCTATTTTTTAAAAGGTTTGATTAAAAATACAATAGTAATAGTGTCATTTATTTATAGGAAATTACTACTTAGTAGATGCTGGCTATACCTATGGTCCTGACTTTCTTGCACCTTTTAGAGGCACAAGATACCATATTCAAGAGTGGGAAAGAGATGGAAGGGCACCTAGGAACCCAGAAGAGCTCTATAATAAGAGACATTCATCTGCCAGAAATGTGATTGAACGTGCATTTGGTTTACTGAAAAAAAAGATGGAAAATCTTAAGAAATTCCTTTTTTTATCTAGCAGCCACTCATGTGCACATAATTCTTGCATGCTGCCTTCTGCACAACTTTATTAGGTTGCATATGACTTATGATCTAGCAGAGCTTACTCCTCTTGAAGCTGAGGATATGCCAATTGGGGAAGATGCACCTTTCCTTGAATGTGTTGATCGTGTTGAGACAAGTAATGAATGGAATCAATGGAGAGAGGTTTAGCTAAGAACAAGTTTGATGATTGGAGAAGAAATCATTAAATTGTGAACTTTCATTTAGTTAATGTTTTATTTTTATTGAATTGAGGGTTTAAATTTGGTTGGCTTTCATTGTAACTGAATTAAGGATTTGTTTTAATTTCTCTTATATTGTTGACTTTCATTGTAACTAAATTTAAGAAGACAATTAAATTTCTGTTTATTTGTACTTAATTACATGTTTCTTTTAATTCAATATTGTCTTCTTTATTTCAAAAAAAGTTTCAATGTATGTTGGTTAATCAGTTATGGAAATGGTTTGGAATGGTTTAGGGTATCACATTGCATGGTTTAGGTGCAATGTCAAGAGTTTAGACTTTAGATGAAACAGAAGCATTTGTGACCTTCATGGAGGAGGCAGTTGTTGCTGGTCACAAAGCTGATAATGGGCAATTTAAGCTTGGTACTTTCCAACTTCTTGCTAGAATGATGGTAAAGAAGTTTCTTGATTGTGGCATTGACAAGAGGCATATCAAAAATAAGCACAAGAGGTTAAAGGATAAATATCAGACAGCTTTTGACATGTTGAACTATAGTGGGTTTGGTTGGAATGAAAGCAAGTAATGCGTTGAGGTTGACTGCAAGCAAGCGCTGGAAGAATGGATGAGGGTAATTTTTTTTTATTTGTTGGTTGTTTATAGAAGCATCCTAATAATAATATGTTTGTCATGCTGAAGTTTTCTGATTTTTTTTCTAGAAACACCCCAACAAGTACTACACTCCTGGAAAGCCTTTCTCGCTTTACCCTAGACTTGAGTTTGTCTTTAGAAAAAACAGAGCTACTGGTGCAGGAACTCAAGATGCTACAGATGATGTTACTCAGCTTGAGACTGATGAAACAGAAGGTGATGCACCAGCAGCTCCACCGGCTCCTACTGCCCCATCAGATCCAGCAGGCCTATCGGCCATTCTTTCTCCAACTGCTTTAGCCCATCTCACTAGTTCTGTCGCCTCTTCCAACAACATAGAAGGGAACCAAAAAAATAAAGGGAAATGGAAGATGAGGGATATTAAAGTGTTAGAAAGCCTTGCTACCTCATTTGCTCGTGCCATTGACAATAGTAGAGAGAATGCTAAAATCATTACTGATGCCATTGTAGGACAATTTGGAGCTAAGCTAGGTGAAGAGGTTGGGAATTTGGGTTTCTCCACTGAAGAAGTTATTAGGACTGCAAGGATCTTCTCAAAGAATGATAATGATGGGAATCTTTTATGGGGTTTAACAGCAGATTAGAAACAGACTTATGTGAGGAGCTTGTTAGATGATGAAATCTGACTTTATGTTTTATTTCTTAATTAGTAGGTTATGGTACACTATTATATGGTAATGTAATATGGTAACAATGCTTCTAGCTTAACTATTTTCGCTTCTGCCATTACTAGTGGACCATAATTTTTTGGTTATGAACTGTCACTTTCGGGCTCACCATTTTTTGTGGAGCTACTGGCTTTATAGTAGCTTAATAGGAAAGCTAGGATTTGCATTGTCTTCAAACAAGCTATGTGATGTTGAATGATCAAATGATGAACTGTTGACTTTGTTTGTACACTTGTGTATCAATGATGAATGGTTGGTTTATTAACCTTTTAATGTTTGTCATTTCTGTACGTGTATGAATGATGAGGATATGATTCATTTTCAGGTACTTAACTATGGGCAGATACAACTTCTATGTTGTATTTGTTGGATGTCAAGTAGGTATTTTTACAAATTGAGATGATACTAAATTGGAAACTGAGGGGTTTCTTAATGCTAGATTTAAGGGGTATCGGACTTTGGTTGAAGCACAGAGTGCTTATGTCATGAATCCAAATAGGCAGACTCATCAAAATAAGGAAATTGTTCCTACCGCCAATGAACCCTCATCAATACCGAATCAATTTTCACTTCCAACAAATGAGCAACTAAATGAAGTTGCAACTTTGAAGAAAAAATGGCACGGAGTCAACGATTTTTACTCATTGCCATTGGAGTCATTTTGGGTATTATTGTTAAGGACATTCTTAATAAAATATAAGGCTTGAATGTATCTTTAACCTATTATGTAATT
>JANIHZ010000008.1:13931347-13952434 GCA_027478365.1 Erythroxylum rufum
TTTGTATCATTTGTAACAACTTCTATTTTATAGCCACTAATGCAAAAAATTTTATCCATTAAGCAATTAAATTGTTAAATTTAACAATATTATTTGTGACAAACACAAACATATTAGCGATAAATTTATTGTAACATATAATCTTATTTAGTGACAACATTAGTGTAACATATAACTTTCATATTTATGACAATCTATTAGACAATAAGGTCACTAATGCAAATTTCTTTTACGACTAATGCAATTCGATAGTTTTATTTGTGAAAATAATAATCACATTAGTGACAATATATTTTGTAAGAACAATTTTCATTTTTGTGATAAAATGATGTTCACATTTTTTTCTTAAAATATTAGAGGCCAAAAAGTAATGGACACTGATAAAAAAAGCACTAGTAAAAAATATTTTGTTACTATTTTTAATTATTTTAGTTGCGATGATGTTGTTATAATAAAATGAAGTACTGTTACAATTTAATTTGTCACTACTTTATATTGTTTGTTAAAACAAACTTGTCACAAATATGTAAAGTTACTGTGATCATATAGTTTTGACGTCACACATTTCATAATTTTTGTCGTCAATACTTTTGTCACAAAAGTGTTTCATAATTGTGACCATTTCTAATTTAGTCACTATTTTATTATTGACGGAGGTATTTGTGATGGGAGTTAATGACTTTAAAAATTAGACACTATTAATAATAATGACTAATATTACTGCTTTTAGTGACAATTTTAGTGACAATCATAATTCAATTATGTATTATTATTATTTCTTGAATTGATATTTCTATGATATTGATTCATGTATGATTTTATGTAATTAAGATTGAGAAATTTTTTATATGAATAGATTTATCATAATTGAAGGGAGTTGCATGTAATCCTGGTCATAGGAAAATATAAATCTTCTAGATTAAGGTCAAACCTAATAGTAAAATCTATAAATCGATTAAAGCAATCTTAGGGGTTTAAACTAAAAAGAGATTTTAGTTAATCAACCTAGGCTTAGATGCTTGAAATTTTGAGAAAGATATTAACATAAAATGGAATTTCGATGGGCTAATGATATTTAATAAAATTACATGATAATGGATTAACAACTTAAGAAATATTAAGGGGATTCATTATTTAGGTGCTACTTATTTGATTTGGTTAATCATTATGAGATTTACTTTCTTAGTTATTAGTCACATTGAACTTTAGTTTAGTTTCATCATTTTTAATTAAACCATCACCTTATTTGGTCAGATAGGCAATAAAAAGAGGTAATTATTAGTACTTATACACACTTGATATCCATTGTCACCATATTGTAGTTTGATAGATGGACTAGCCTTTGTGAATTTATAGGGTAAGATTTTGCGTTTTAATTATCAAATATACACTTCCTTTAAATGAAAGCTCTCTAACTTGGATTAATGATTGAGGTGAGGGTAACTTTCAATCTGGTAGCTATTATATTTATTATTATTTTATAAATCATATTGTAACATGATAGGAGTCTATAGTCTTGCAAAATGGAATACTTAGGCTACTTTAGAATGAGACATACAAATATTCTATTTACTTTCTTGAGTATTTTGCCTTTAGAGAGGAGTTCTAATATTGCCTTTATACCAAATCCCCAATTAAGGGCCATTTTTTGTTAAACAATAGTGCATTGAACCTATCAGGTCCTCGTGCTTCATTTAGGTTTAAGCTATGAAATGCTACATCTATGTTATCTTGCTTTGTATTGTTTAATCTTGGTATGAATGTTTTGGGCTCCTGTAAATAAGAAAAAATATTAGATAGTTTACATATTGTATTCTTAAAGTGATTGAAGATGATTCTCTTCACCTTATCTTATTTGGTATGATCTTCCTTCAATTTATGGTAACGAGGCTATTTTGTTGATGTTTCTTTTTATTAGGATAGCGTTAAGGAAGTGGCTTGTGTTTATATCTCCATCCTCCAACCATTGTACCTTTGATCTTTGTATGGTTATAGATGAATGATTTTCAAGTACCTGAATATAACTCATCATTGTTACCCTCTCTTTTTTACTTTAAATTGGCATAATTTGGATCAACATAAAGATTAACTCAAGCCTAGTTTAGAGCTACTCTTATTGTTTCAATGTTGCTTAGCGTGTTGATTACCTTCTCCATATTTGAAGCCTTTAATTCCTCTTTGTTAGTTTGGAGCTTTCTCATACAATATAAACTTCAATCTATCAGAGGTTGTTTGCAGCCCTTTAGCTACTACTTTTTTAAATCCCTCGATGTCAAGTAGATGGTTATGAAAGGAATTTTTTCTATAACAAGTTATAGTTTCTAGCTTTAGTTAGTGGTCAGAAGTAAGTTGCTTACCATAATATGCTTTGCTATATAGGATTTGGTTTAGATATACTGCACTTACAATGGACCGATAAAGCTTTTTCCTGATTAACCATTTTTCTTGTTATTTTTTGCTTTAGGTAAAGTGGTTTCTCTCATAGTATAAGTAAGTTACCTTAATTTAACTAACATAATATTTAAACCCATCATTGTGATGAGTCAAGCTTTTTAATTATATCCCTTAGATTCATGTGAGTACAATATGTTGTTGAAGTTTCCCAATATAAGTTAAGGGACTATTATAATAGAGTGAATAATGTTGAGATAATTTTATAACATGTTTCTTTAAATTGTAAGATTTGTAGTATATGTGTGATGGTAAGAATTATTAAGCTTTGGATCAATTCAACTATTAAGTGGGTATACATGGTGTTAATTATCTTTATCATACTTGGACTATAGGCCACTATGATTCTTCTGTTGAAGTGGAATTCATCATTTGTCAGAGTGATAGAGTGATATAAGATTTCTTGAAGATTTATATAGTACTTTTGTTAAATTTTGTAAGATTGGACTCAAATAAATTGAGCAAATACAAGCTCAAATGAGGTTCCATCCTAAAACCAATTAGTAATAGGAGGAATAATTCATTAGACTTATATGCATACTCAAGACCATATATTCTTTTCATATGAGACAAACTTCCACATATAATTCAACATGCTCCTTCACTTGTGGGCTAATTTAAGGCTTAAGACGTGACGCTATCTATCGTGTTAAGGTAGTGACGATTAACTCAAGAATAACCTGCTCTGATACTATATTAAAATTTGTAAGATTAGGCCAAAATAAACTGAGTACATACAAACCCAAATAAGGTTCCATCTTAAAACTAATTAGTAATAAAAGGAGTAATTCAATAGACTTATATGCATACTTAAAGCCATATATTCTTTTCACGTGGGCAAACTTTCACTTATATTTCAACAACTTTTGAGTTTTCATCTTTTCTTTTATCTCAAGTATGCCCGCTAGCGTTGGCTTCTTTGCGTTCAAAATGTTAAAAATTCCTTGTGCTGCTTCCTAGGGGAGCTGAAAATCCGGACATTCCATGTTATTATGGAAATTGGACTAAAGACTAATGTTTGAAGCCATTTTGAGTCTTATTTTTAGCTTTCCTTCCAAGTTTTCTTTTGGTAGTTCATTTGATTATATAAATGTAGATATATATGTAAAATAACTGATATTTCAGCAAGTTAATAGTATTCCAACCATGTTAAGGAGTCAACCATGCAACTCTTTATAGATGAAAAGTTATCTCTTTTTTTAACTAATCAAACACCAGAATCTGAATGTTGGAATTTTAGAGATATAAATCTCTATACAAAACACTCTCTTGAGATTGTACCGAAGGTTGAGAAGTTGAGAACAATATTATTGCTGCTGATAACTAAAAAGATTAAGAAAATGCGTACATGCAAATAACCTGTGGTTCTCAATGCGCATCTTTTAATAATAATTTAGAGCAAATTTTCACATTATCCACTAGTTCTTGTCGTTCAAGGTTCAATTTCGTCTAGAAAAATAGTTGTAATCACCTCTTCTTCCAAAAAGTTGGGATATGCCTAGATTTGCTCTAACTGTATGCTCACGAACAGCAAAAGAATATGCAACAACTAATGGTTTCTACTGTAACAAAGACGATACAAATTCTAAAGGTTTCAATAGTCGAATCCTTCTTTAACTGCTTCTGAGTACTCGTCCCAGCATTTTCCCGCTTCTTCCTTTTGATTCAACATGGTATATATGATAGCCTACACAAAATGAGAAATCTATTAAACACAACAAAATTGTTGACCTAATAAGTTCTGTTATTGCATACATTCTCGTCAGGCTAAGACCTATATGTACTGCAAGGAAAGTGGATTAGAGAGGTATTCTTCCCGTAATAGTGTGGTCAAAAGTTACTACCGCAATCAAAGTTCAGGGATTAGTAAAGATTAGAGGTTTTAAGAGCAGTCTAGATTGTTAATGTCCAAAATATGATATTAAATTAATACACTCACTGACCTTGTAAAGGGGAAGTCGAGCATCTGAAGGAAGACTGTAATCATCCTGGAGACATTTGCACTCCAGTGCTGCCTTGTATTTTCCCTGCAGTAGTACATGTAGACACTGGTCAAACAAAATATTTATTTTCGTTACAATTTCCTGAGGCCAGTTTCGTACTAAATCCTGACAAAAATTGCTACTGTTATTACAATGTTACGGGCAGATCATCATATGTTTCAACTTTCAAGAAATAACCCCATTGAAGATTGCAACTTGTAGGAATAGCGTATCCAACAAGAATGATGGCTTTCGCAACTAGAAATTAATGGAACATTTCTCAAGAAACAGTTCCTGCTTAAGATAATTTCCTCATGCGCAATTCGTTCTAGTAATTACCAATGATTTCCATTTAGTATGAAATGTTTTATTGATGTTTATAGATTCAGGAATTAAATTACGTAAAGAAGCGGCAAGATCTATACAAACAACAGCGCTTTTCACTCATCATTTGATTGAAGACTGTGTACTGCTGTTATAAACCAAATTTGCAGGGAAGGCAATATTTATAAACCTGACAGATGAGAACTTCTACCAAAGCCATCTCCACGTTATATGCAGGCTCAGGATCGTCCTTATATTTTCCATACGCTTTTTGAAGGAAACCCACTGCTTCTTCTGCCTTCCCGTACCTCATTAGTAGCACTGCCTGCATCTGTTCATGTAGACAGCTATGCTTCAGCACTGAGGAAATTGAAACTTAATCATAAGTAAAACTTAAAAGAAGTGTCACGTCAGGTTATTTACTCCTTAGATGATTGCAGTGAACTCATTGATTGTGAAGGAATCAATTTAACCTCTGAAACTTGTTATTTAATGAAAGAATTATCAAGAATAATGCTCTTTTACTCAGAACCATTGTCTGGACTCTTTAAGAATGTTGAGAAGAGAACCTTAATGTTCTCCACATCTAACATAGAAGGTCTTGACGGCAGCCTAAAAGTGGTTGATGGTGGTTCTACTTTACTAGAAGACAGCAAGGCCGTAATGTCTAGTAATGATTTTAGTGCGATCCTCCCAGCCAAAGGATATGACACTGCTGGTGGTGCTTTTTGAAACAATTCTCTTGGACCTGCAATGGCTCTCCGGTTCATCTTCAAGCTGGCATTGATGATTCCAAGAGCACAAGCAAAGGCTATGGATGTCTTTAACACTCCTTTCAGAATTTTCTTATCATTCTTGCCATTTCCTGAAGGTGTTGAAGGTTTCTCTAGTGCACAAACGACTGGATTGCTGACATACCTAGGTGGAAATCGAATAGAGTTGCCGATCATTGGAAAAGAAGTACGGTCAATGTTGAAACGTGGTTTACGCCCCAGCGGAGTAATCAAGGTGGAAGATGAGGTGCATGCAGATTGAGGTCTATTTCCACGGCAAATCATGGATTCTGATCTTGGGTTGCAAAGGGGAAAGTTCAGTTCTTGGTTATAAATTCAAGTAGCTATAAATGAATGGAGTCAAATCTTTCAATTTCCGCAAGAAAGGCATCAACGTGTTATCTCACACGAGTAGGAACATTTCTAATTAGCTAAGGAATCAATATTAGGGTGACCACCATAAAGATATTTTATGCTTGTGGCTGGGGATATCCAAAAGTAGTTGCCACCTAGAAGCACTCTAATAAGTTTCACAATGATTTATATGCAATTTCTGTTTCAAGTAGACGATTGTGTAGCCAACTAATTTTTCTCCTGTAATTCACAGCTTACCTTCACATCAAATATAGGTATATGCCTTAGCCTGATTTTTTATGCTTCTAATAGCAGCTACTTTACCAACTTCGCAAGACTCGAATAAGAATTACGTAATCCCCTCCAACAACTTTCTGTTGCATCTCTCATGCATCTGACACCAATAAATTTTTGTTCCACTCTTAAAGCCATTAGTCCTCAGAGTCTAAAAGCTTGGAGAAATATCCATTACAGTGTATTAAGCAAGCATTCACTGCTTTATAGGCAGTAGTGGAATTAATTAAAGTCTGGAAACTATTTCTACTTTGAGATATTTTAGTTTCACAATATTAATTAACCACAATTATACAGTGTAGTTGTAGCTAGCTTAGATAAGTACAAATCAATTATACGAATACAATAATTATTAGTGATTATCTTTCTCCTATTATCTAACTTATGAATTGAATATTGATTTATAATTAAAAATAATACTTAAATAAATAAAATAAAATAGGAAATAATAATGAACAAAGAATAAAGAAAATTGCTTGGAAATTCAATATCAAATATTAGTGTCTAGATGATGAATCTCCTTAAAAATTATTATCATGCAATTGTTTTATTAACTATTGAACCGTTAAAATTCCTATCTTATATTAATAACTATATAGAAACTACTAACAACTAATCTATAGAGTTATTAATTGAAATCTTTCTAGTTAAAGTTCTTAGGATTACTTTATCAATTTATGAATTCTACTATTAGGTTTGATCCTAATCCAGATGATTTATGTTGACCTATCTCTAGGTTTGCAACCAACTCCTTTCAAGTATGTTAAATTTATTCATACACAAGATTTCTCAATCTCAATGTTACGAAGTAAATATATTCATCTTTATTTTGAAGTACTTCGTTAATTTTAGGGTATGTTTGGGAGTTTAGGATGGAATGGAATGGAATGACAATTAATGGAACGGAATGGAATGAAATGAAATGGGCCACTTCATTGTTTGGAAGTTTAAATAAAAATAAGAGAGGGACTCCTTTGACCATTGTTTGAAAGTGATACTAAAAATGAATGGGATGAAATGACTTGTAATATTTTTTTCCAAAATTACCCTTGTAATAAAATATGCATAGTTGCTATGAAACTATTTTAGTAACCCCAAAGCATTTCAAATTGTAGGATGCCCAGAATATAGTTTTGTCATTTTCCTATATAAGCAATCAATTTTCTTGTTCTTTTTTATTAACTCTCATCGCACTGTACTCTTCGTTAGGCATTTATTAATGTGTCTTGTTATAGTTGATAATCATTCTTAGCGTTGCAAATCTATTTCTACATTTTGCAGTATATATTAATAATATATTTAAAATTTATGAACCTTCACAATGCTAGCTTTATCAAGAACATTTGAGCTGTGTTTATTAATAACATATTTTAAATTTAAATTTTTGACGAAATGATTGGAAAATAAAGCTCGTGTCTCACAAATACATGAAGCTCATTTGTTGCGTAACCAAACATTAAAAAAAATTCTTTTTTTCACCTTATCACCATTAACGTAACTATTATTTATAGCATTGAGGTTAACAATTCTATAAATATAATATCCTCTAAGCAATGTTATATTCCGAGGGGCACATCTTACGAACAAATATAAAACAAACAAGCATATATCCATTGATGAATAAAATTTCCCAAACACATAACATAGGATAAAACAGACATCATTCGATTTACAAAACTTCCCAAACACATAACACATAATAAGCGCATGTCCATTGATGAACAAAGAAGACGACACTAGCATCAATAAAAATTTCTAATTTTTTCACATACAAACAGTGTCAAGAAGATGAACACAGAAGAATAGTCGATGCTTACCTGATGAAACGAAGACAGATAACTCTAGCAGTTGTGAAGGAAAATGTTCGTCAATGGAAGAAGTCAGTTGAAGGAGAAACACAATAGACGTAGTAACATGTAGCCGCGTAGGTATTTGCTGAACTGAGGTTGTAATTTCATTAATTTTTGAAGGTATTTTGTCATTAAATTAGGGTTTGAAAGGCAAACCATGTCATTTCATCCCTGACCCCCTAATTTGGGAGGTCATAAAATATTAGATTTTGAATAGCAAAGGATAGCTTCTAAAGCCATCATTTGCCATTCCATCATGTTTCAAAATAGACTCCCAAACGATGGCCTGCGTCATTTGGGCCATTCTATTCCATTCCCTTCTATCGCTCCACCCACCTCCCAAGTTCACCACACTGAATATGATCTATAATAGAAAAACAGATGACATGAATCAAATTACAAAATTCTCATCAGCAAACAAACCTCCGACTCTTCAGCGATCAGCTTATTATTGATGCTCTGTAGTCTGTTGTCTGTACTCTTCTCTTGACTGCAAAATTAGCAATCTCACATTTTCCCATAGTTTATGCGGCCGCCAATCCTTGAAGAATATAAAACTAATGTTCCAGGATAATACAAGCATATGAAATCTTAAGTCATTCTCACTTAAAGAGCAAATGGCAATGCAAAAGGTCGTTCAAGCCTATTTGATGTCAACATTTCGTCATTAGTTAGTTTAGGATTAATGTCACACAGTAGAATGCGGAATGGTCTCTGATATGCAGGAATAACAGGAGGTAGAAGAACAGCGTCAATTGGAAGGGTTTAATAAACGCACCCAACACTCAGTAAACCTTGGATACAATTCATCTAACAAACAGTCAGCTTCTACTGCAAGCTATGCCTCACTTGGTAGTTGAAATTGTGCTACAATGGGGGCACCAGCACCATTTATGAGGGTTGATAGAGCCATTTTGTTAGTCGGAGTTATTTACCCCATCAGCTTCTCCCAAATTATCATCTGGGTGCTGTATCTCATCAGGGGTACCTTCATTGATGAGGCAATTGACGAGGAGAGGGGATTAACATCTCTCTGGCAGACTTTCGAGTGGTGGGAGGGAGGGAAGCCTCGGGAGTGAGGTAGTTTGGGGGTGTCAAAAGTGGGAGTTGGGGGAGGGCTTAAGGAGGAGAAGGGTTCTGGGGTTTAATGAGACTTTTTGGTGGAGGATAGACTAATAGAGGTGGTTAAGACAAGGCCACATTTTTCATAGGATTAAGACAAAAACACAAAACACAACTGAAGTAGAAGTGTGAAGTGCTTCTTCTAACAACAACCGGGACATTTCATAGTTGCTGGTCTAACTGTCAAACAATTTGAAACAGGTTAGAGATCTTTGATGGGCTGGATTTTGCGGGCTAGCTAATAATCTTCTTGATCGTGATCCAAATTGCTAGAAGACTCGGTTTCAAATTAGTAACAGATCATTATTCAAGTATAGAGGTGGGAGGTATGTGGTAAATATTATTATCAAAGGATTAATCTCTATCTCATACGAAAAACATAGCATCTTTTACTTTCACTTGTTTAACCAAAGATAACTACTACATTGATCTAGTTCTGCCAACACATACTGAACATTGAAATAACCACTGACGGTGGTATAAAACAGATGATGTATAATAGGATTATATCAACGGTTACAAATAATTGAATGGTGCAGCACTTTGTCTTCCTTATCTACAGTGCATTGGTTATGCACATTTTGAACCTAAAGTATCAGTTCGTGGAGGAAAGAAGACTTCAAAATTTTCAATTACTGGCAGCAGACTGATACCTGAAATATTTTGGAAGAAGAAATGCATCAGAAAATATTAACCAAGAGGTTAAGACTAATGTCAACTTATTCATTCTAAAAAAAAGGTTACAGTTGGTACAAGTATTTTTATATTTCTTTCCCACCATTTATTTGCATATAAAGCATAACACTTTTTTATCGAACACTCACTTTTCTGGATGCATGTACTGATCAACTGTGAGAGGTTTTGGACCACCAAACCAATCGATCAAAAATATGTCTTCAATTTCTAACTTGAAGAACCGGAAATTGTGATCCTTTGGCCAGCCTGCCAATAATCCAAAGGGAAGATCATTTTCAGTAAGCAGTTATGGTAAAACAAACAGGTGTCAGTCACTGGGACGTAATGCCAGGTTCTTATGGCAATGATTCTTGCGGTTACCCTTCATTTCCTCATGCTTCGCATATAGAGCACTTTGAGCAAATTTTGCGTCCTCGGAATCTGCCTTGATCAACTTCAACTGACGTTATAGGAAAAAAATCAATTTCAGATAGGAAAACTCCTCAGAAACCAATATCACATTTGATTGCTGGATACAACGTTTTAAAACTTTTAAAAGATTTCTTCTTGCTTCAACAAAAAAGGGTCTTCAACTATAGGAATTTACTGGACAAACCATTCCAAAGAAATCATTGACGACTATCAAAGGTTGTCACAAATTTTCTATCATCATCTATTCTTCAATTCCATGTGAGAATATGGATGCTTGATAACAATAAAAAGCGGGCCTTTAACATGATTAGAGCATATAATGTGATTGCTACTCAGCAATCTAAAGATATGCTAAATAAAATGTCTAGAAATCTGAAACAAACTATCAATCAGTAGGATATGTCATCATCGCACTACAACGAAAGGATTGACACGTAGTCTTCTCAAAATTGGTTCTTAAGAAACTTATTTCCAATAAGTTGTAGTCTTTTGTTTAAAAGTGTGAAATAAGCAACGATTAAAAAATCAAACTAATTCGGTCAGTTTAATCATGTAAACTTTAAACCGTTTAATTAATAAGTTTAGTTTTTCTTAATAACTCTTGTTATTAGAAATCGATCGATTTAATCTACCAAAAAAAAATCGATCGATTTATTAATTAACTAACTGATTTTTATAAACTAGTCGATTTTTATAAACCAGAATAAATTAGTTGATTTTTATTTGACAGTCTCCTTTTTCAATTAAACTCTAATATTTTCAATAGGTAAATATAATAATCTTCTTTAATCTTATTTTAAATTCTTTAATTTTGTTCAATCTTTATTATTACCAGTTTTAACGGAGCAATACCAGTTGAACCTTTAATCTTTTAAACCCCTTATCTTATCGAATTAATTTTCAGTCCAGTTTTTAAAAGATTACAAATAAGAATAAGAACACAAGATAATAGATTAAACAGCATACCTTTCCAGTCAGAGTAATTTTTGCACAAGAAGGGTTCTCAGGATCTTTCTTCCCACATGTTCCTATAGGATACTCACTGATTGTCAATGAAGACCTCTCATCTTTTAATGCATTTCTTGCAGTTGGATCAAGAGTAGTCAAATAGAAATATGGGATCCCACTACCATTATTAGGTTGTCCGTCACTGAATGAAACAACATTCCTACAGTAAAAGATAATGCAACAAGGTATGAGGGCAGCGATACAATCCAGGTACCTAGATCTTAGTAGAAGAATTTATGCCAAAATTTTGTATTGAGATTCGGGGAGCCACCTTCAAGTGCCTTATTATTTGATATTTGATGATATGATTATATATGAACACGTCTTAGTGTGAAATATGAACAAGATGAGCAGAAAACTTAACACTGGTTTCGTAGATATTTCATGACAAACTCCCTGTTCAACTTACAAAGAGGTTTCATACATAGGCATTCATACACCAATCTATCACATGAACAATTTCTATTATTAAACAGTGCCGTGAGACATCTTTCTAAGTCATCGCTTCTTTGCTCTAAAGGAGAATCTCAAAATACACGCAACAAAATTATAAGAAAATTCTTGACACTAAAATCACAGCTTAGACTTACCCAAATGGTGCTCCACCCAGATCGACTGATATGGTGCTGCAAAAGTAAAGTAGAATCATTAAACTTCAATTTCGATAAGATCCAAATTTTCTTATGTACAGAAGACATATCTAAGCTTCCCAAAATCAACTTACGGTACCTAAACAGGTATGAGATTCATCATAGAATACATAACAGCGACAAGACTATAACTCAATAACCACGATATCTCACAATATCATTATCTCCAATCTCAGTAACAGATGCGAGAAAACGTTCAATCTATCCCAAATATTTCCCATCAGTTGGTTGGATAGCAAATAGAAGTATAGAACACAATCCAATCAAGGAAGTTCGCTCCAAATTTAATTCAGGTTCGGCAATCTCACGACAAACATATCCGACCACAAATTGGGAACAAACAAAACAAGCAAACCTAACAGTCGAAATCAAGGAACCGAGTAACTACACTTGTAGAAGACGAGCCCGTGTTCTTACTTTAAAACACCCCAAGAGTTCTGGGAGACCAACCAACGAGCTGTAGAAGCAGCATTCCGTGGGTCAGGTTTGTTGACTGATATAAACCTTCCTTGCGCCGAATCTAGAAATCCCGGATGTAGAAAGACTGCACAGACAACATAGAAACAGCTGTTCAGGACAACGTTGCCCATGTTTTTGTCGAATATGGAAGTGAGCGTCAATCAATAGCGGACCGATCTATATTTATACACAACCATTCTTGTCTGCCGCCTAATAGGACAATGAAAGAATCATTCTCTGGACATGGCTCAGAATATTTCACAATGAGCTTGCATTAGTTGTATCTTGAAGATGCAATAGGTTGGATGAAATACCAAGGCGCAAGCAAGTGGCCTTTTGTTTGGCTGTAGCAGATTATGAATGGATAGAACTTAAAGTCATTGGTCCCCTCTTTTTATTTCTTCGGGGAAGAGCAACTCAAGGGTTTGTTATGAGTATGGGCTTTAATTTTATCTTTTTGAGGTCTGGTCTAGCTGGACGGGTGAATGGTTGGTCCTTCTGTTTCAGAGATTTTTCTTTATCTACATCTGTGTATATCTATTTATTTGGCGGTCTGACATGGGTTTATTTTATATGATGGAATAAGACTCCCTCCAAATCCACCTATTTACAAGAAACTTTAAACATTGATGCTTTATTAGTTTTTGATAATAATGCTAAACTGAACCTACCGTCAATCACATGAGAGCTTAAAAACTTTCTGCTATTCCTATACCAGTCATGAAAGTTCAGAGATAAGAAAAGGTTTGAACTGATCCTTTCTATTTTGTTTGGAAGACTTACTTGTCTCATGAGTAAAACCAACAGCCCAATCATGAAGGATTGGAGTATTTCAACCGAATCAATAGTAAAGCAATTGGAATACAAACAAGCTACAGCATAGAAGTGGAAGCAAATGAAGCCATCAGCCATGTGTCTTTTAGAAAAAACAAGCCCAACCACCTGATCCAATTGAATTCCTACATACCATCTAATCCATCCGAAAAATATTCAAAGTTGCGGGTGTTGGCTTCGTTCTGATTGGTGAACGCGGGTCTCTTGCTTCGTCAACCACAATCTCAAACACAACCATCTTCGCCTCATGTCCAAATATTAATAATAAAGATCCATTCCATGATCATTTCGTTGTATCTATTCCCTGATCATAGCTGTACAATTATTTTAGTTAACTCTAGGCTAATATTAAGTTTCAATTATTGATGCTTAACAAAAACGTTTACATCTTCTTCATAGTATCGGAGTTATCCACTTCAAAAAAGTATTGAACTTTTTAGAGATAATTGGTTCTGCACCTTAACCATGGAAAAAAGAATTTTGTTGAAGTATAGTGTATACTTCTCCAAGCCTAGAAGCTCCTTTCCTCCGACCCAACAAAAACGCAATCAATCGGACCCCAACCGAGCCTTCAACCTCTAAACCCAACACCATAAATCAGACACTATGATACTGTACCTTTTTCTTTTGTCACTTTCTTCACTAAACCATTTTACCGCAGTCATCATCATCATTTGATTTCGTGTCGAAACTACAGGGAAGCAAGACTAATCTACATCCATAATCTCAAAAACTACCTTTAAAATTTTGGTTATTTAATTTACAACCAAAAGCTAAATCAGTTTGAGGCTAAACGGAAAACAGGGACAAGCGTTTGCCACAGGGAGCCCCTTTAGCTGCTCCCGCACCTCAAAAGACTTGAGGGAACAAAGAAGACCAAAAAGTGACTTCTAGATTTCGTGACGAATGTGAAGTTTCTTTAGGAAATTTCGTCACACCCACCACCATTTCCGCTGCTGAAAGCCTAAACCAACTCACAAAGTCCAGCCCAGCCTAACTTCAAGAAAAGTTTTTAACGTACTCGTTAGAGGACTAGACCCAGCCTATTCAAGAAGCCTATACAGCCCAGGCCGACACCAAATCTCGACGAAACTTGTGTTTTGAAAAATAAATGGAGAATATGTAAGTCTCAAATGCAATACTAATAAATGCAGTACCTGTGAATTAAATAAGTCAAGGTTACTCTCGTCTAACTAATAAGGGTTTAATCTTTCAATGTTGCTCCTCAAATTTCATTTAAACTTGTGAGAAATGGTGGAAATTATGCTTCTTGGAAAGATTAGATGACCAATCTACTCTTTGACTATATAATTCTTAGTTACATTGAATGAACTAATCCTTACCCACTATAAAATGATATTGGATACCTTATTTGGACACACTAAAATCATCTCATACTTCTTAGTATTTAAGCTACTATCAACATTTTAACTACCCCAACTATAACATGTGTCAAATTCCTCTACCTAATTGACTTCATCATCCCATTTATGGTATCAAAGTCTTCATCGCCCTTCTCCTCCTTTCTAAAATAAAAGTATGACTAATAATCATATTCTATCTTCTTCAACTTTTACAAATGAAACATGTAACTCTTGTTTTAGTAATAAAAGCCATAAGCTCTCATTTACCAAGTCCTCTATCCTTTATTCAGATGTTTGGGACCTACATCTATAAGTTCTCTAAGAAACTTTTGCTATTACATCTTTTTTGTTTAACTACTTCACAAAATATACTTAGTTTTACCCTCTAAAAATGAAATTTGATATGTGTAAGGTTTTTGAAAATTTTGCTAAAATCATTGAAACTATTTTCACACCAAAATTAAGATCCTTTATACACATATGGTGGAGGTGAGTATAAAACACTTTCATGTTTTCTTAATAAGGCATCAAACACATGACCTCCCCATCATATACACTAGAATATATTGGCTCTAGAGAATACAAACACTGTCATATCGTGGAAACTAGTCTTGTTCTTCTAGACGATGCCTTTTGGCCTTTTTATTTTTAGTCCTATGCATTTCAAAGTGCTACATATCTCATCAATAGAATGCCTACTCATATCCTTAATCACGATACTCTATATAACAAACTCTTTGGACATTATCCAAAATATACCTCGCTTAGAGTTTTTACTTCTCTTTGTTATCTATGTTTTCAACCTTATAACACTCATAAACCTTAATCATGATCTAGGTCATGTGTATATCAAAGTTCCTCATTACCACATCACTCCATTTGTTATGACACTACCTTAAAATCATATTTTATGTCTAGACATACTATTTTATTTAATGATATTTTTCAATATCAAGGTAAATTCTCTTCAAATATAAATATCTCCATTTCCACCTTCTGTAAATATCTTTCAAAGTTCTCAAATAAAACTCGTAATTGATTCAAAAATCCTACTAGTGATGATCTTGATCATGCCATCTTACCTTATTCTATACCTTATTACAATAATCCTATTTCAAACTTAAGTGCCATTCACAATTTGTCTCAAGTTCATCTTCACCAACTATCACTTCTTAACATATTTTAACACAGGGATGTAGTTCAATTTCTCTACTTCATAACTCTACCATACCTAGTGCTACATCCTCGTACACTTCACATAATACCATAACTATATGTAATCCAAGTTGACCTAGAAAAAGCACTACTAGTGACATACCTCAAAAACAACTGTCAATTTTATCCTCATGTGTGATTACCTATTCTAGAAAGAAAAATCTACAAACTAAAAAAATATTTTCCCTAGATACACACTCCTTAGTCTCTATCTAAGAAATGAAGTCCACCTTATTTACCCAAGCTCAAAAGCATCCTTATTAGTGTGATGCCATGAGCAAAGAATTTTTGGATGTCCGAAAAAATAACACTAAGACCCTTGTCTCCTCTCTCTCTTGTATAAAACATTATTGGGT
Source organism: Erythroxylum rufum (assembly GCA_027478365.1). Taxonomy (NCBI): domain Eukaryota; kingdom Viridiplantae; phylum Streptophyta; class Magnoliopsida; order Malpighiales; family Erythroxylaceae; genus Erythroxylum; species Erythroxylum rufum. Next base: position 13,947,491 of record JANIHZ010000008.1, read on the forward strand.
GTATATGGGGTTTATAAAATTAAGACAAACATTGATTGCTATATTGCTTACTATAAAGAATGTTTTTTGTTAAAGGATTTCATCAACATCTGGGCATTGATTACACTGAAACCTTTAGTCTAGTCATTAAGTATGTTAATATTTGTCCTATATATACAATTGTAGTAGCACATAGATGTGTTTAAATCCCACATCAGTTGGAGAGGAGAACGAAATATGCCTTATAAGAGTATGGATACCTCTCCCCCTAAGACGCGTCTTTCTAAAGGTGGGAAGAGTAAAATCGTGAGGGGTATGGCCCGAGGAGCAACCCAAAAAGGACAATATCTGTGCCCTGATGGTTTGGGCTGTTACAAATGGTATCAGTGCTAGTTTCCAAACCGTTGTGCCAGCTAGGCTGGGCCCTAAGGGGGGTAGAGAGTGTGAGATTCCACATCGATTGGAGAGGAAAATGAAGTACGCCTTATAAGGATATAGATACCTCTCCCTCATAGACGCGTCTTCCCTAGTGGGGGAAGAGCAAAACCATGAGGATCTTGGCCCTGGGGGCAACCTAAAGCGGACAATATCTGTGAGCGGATGGTATGGGTTGTTACAAATGGTAAAAGAGGGGGTGGATTATCAGAGCGCGTCTTCCCAAGTTTAGAAAGAGCAAAACCGTGAGAGTCTTAGAGCCCGAAGAGAACAATATCTGTGGGCAGGTGGTCTGGGCTGTTACAAGTGGTATCAGAGCTGGTTCTCGACCTAAAGTGCCAGCGTGGGAAGTTGGGCCCTAAAGAGGGCTATGCCCTAAGAGGGGGTGGATAATGAGATGCCACATCAGCTGGAGAGGGGAACGAAGTATGCTTTATAAATAATATAGATACCTCTCCCCCTCAGACGTGTCTTCCCAAGGGTGGGAAGAGTAAAACAGTGAGGGGTTTGGCCTAAGGGGCAACCCAAAGCAGACAATATCTGTGGGCGGGTAGTCTGGGCTGTTACAAGTGGTATTAGAGCCGGTTCCCGACCTAATGTGCCAGCATAGGACACTGGGCCCTAAAGGGGGTGGATAATGAGATCCTACATCGGTTGGAGAGGAGAACGAAGTATACCTTATAAGGGTATAAATACCTCTCCCCCTAAGATGCGTCTTCACAAGGGTGGGAAGAGCAAAACCGTGAGGGGTTTAGCCCGAGGAGCAATCCAAAGTGGACAATATCTGTGGGTGGGTGGTCTAGGCTATTACAAGTGGTATCAGAGCTAGTTCCCGAACTGTTGTGCCAGCTAGGCTGGGCCCTAAGGGAGGTGGAGAGTGTGAGATCCCACATCGGTTAGAGAGGGGAATGAAGTACGCCTTATAAGGGTATAGATACCTCTTTCTCATAGATGCGTCTTCCCTGGTGGGGGAAGAGTAAAACCGTAAGGGTCTTGGCCCTGGGGTCAACCTAAAGCGGACAATATCTATGGACAGGTGGTCTGGGCTGTTGCAAATGGTATAAAAGGGGTGGATTGTGAGATCGCGTCTTCCCAAGTGTGGGAAGAGCAAAACTGTGAGGGCCTTGGAGCCCAAAGCAGACAATATCTGTGAACAGGTGGTTTGGGCTGTTACAAGTGGTATCAGAGCTGGTTTCCAATCCGATGCGCCAACGTAGGACGCTGGGGCCTAAAGAGGGCTAGGCCCTAAAAGGGGGTGGATGATGAGATCCCACATCAGCTAGAGAGGGGAACGAAGTATGCCTTATAAGGGTATGGATACCTCTCCCCCTCAGATGCGTCTTCCCAAGGGTGGGAAGAGCAAAACCGTGAGGTGTTTGCCCCGAGGGGCAACCCAAAGTGGACAATATCTATGGACAGGTGGTCTGAGCTATTACAAGTGGTATCAGAGCTGGTTCCCGACCCGATGTGCCAGCGTAGGACGCTGGGCCCTAAAGTTGGGTGGATAATGAGATCCCACATCGGTTGGAGAGGAGAACAAAGTATGCCTTATAAGGGTATGAATACCTCTCCCCTTAAGACGTGTCTTCCCAAGGGTGGGAAAAGCAAAACCGTGAGAGGTTTAGCCCAAGGGCAACTCAAAGCAGACAATATCTGTGGGCTAATAGGTTGAGATGTTACAAATGGTATAAGAGGGGTGGATTGTCGGATCGCGTCTTCCGAAGTGTGCGAAGACCAAAATCGTGAGGGTTTTGGAATCCAAAGCGAACAATATTTGTGGGCAGGTAGTCTGGGCTGTTACAAGTGGTATCAGAGCCGGTTCTGAACCTGATGCGCCAGTGTAGGAAGCTGGGCCCTAAAGAGGGCTATGCCCTAAGAGGGGGTGGATGATGAGATTCCACATCAGCTGGAGAGGGGAACGAAATATGCCTTATAAGGGTATGAATACCTCTTCCCCACATACGCATCTTCTTAAAGGTGGGAAGAGCAAAACCGTGAGGGGTTTGGCTCGAGTGGCAACCCAAAGTAGACAATATCTATGGGCGGGTAGTCTGAGCTGTTATAAGTGGTATCAGAGCCAGATCCTGACCCGATGTGCCAGCGTAGGACGCTGGGCTCTAAAGACGGTTGGGGCCTAAAGGGGGGTGGATGATGAGATTCCATATTGGTTGGAGAGGAGAACGAAGTATGCCTTATAAGGGTATGGATACCTCTCCCCCTAAGATGCGTCTTCCCAAGAGTGGGAAGAGCAAAACCGTTAGGGGTTTAGCCCGAGGGCAACCCAAAGTGGACAATATCTATGGGCAAGTGGTCTGGGCTGTTACAAGTGGTATTAAAGTCGGTTCTCGAACCGTTGTGCTAGCTAGGCTGGGCCGTAAAGAGGGCTGGGCATAAGGGGGTGGAGAGTGTGAGATCTCACATTGGTTGGAGAGGAGAACGAAGTACGCCATATAAAGGTATATATACCTCTGCCTTATAGACGCATCTTTCCTGGTGGGGGAAGAGCAAAATCATGAGGGTCTTGGCCCTAGGGGCAATCCAAAGTGGACAATATCTGTGGGCGGGTGGTCTGGGCTGTTACAAATGGTATAAGAGGGGGTGGATTTTGAGATCACGTCTTCCTAAGTGTGGGAAGAGCAAAACCGTTAGGGTTTTGGAGCCCAAAGCGGACAATATCTGTGGGCGGGTGGTCTGGGCTGTTACATGTAGTACAAGAGTCGGTTCTCAATCCGATGCTCCAGTGTAAGACGCTAGGCCCTAAAGAGGGTTGGGCCCTAAGAGGGGGTGGATGATGAGATCTCACATCAGCTGGAAAGGGTAACGAAGTATGCCTTTTAAGGATATGGATACCTCTCCCCCTCAGACGCGTCTTCCTAAGGGTGGGAAGAGCAAAACCTTGAGGTGTTTGGCCCAAGGGGAAACTCAAAGCAGACAATATCTGTGGGCGGGTAGTCTGGGCTGCTACAAGTGGTATCAGAGTCAGTTCCCGACTCGTGTGCTAGCGTAGGACGCTGGGCCCTATAAAGGGGTGGATAATGAGATCTGACATCAATTGAAGAGGATAACGAAGTATGTCTTATAAGGGTATGGATACCTCTCCCCTGTCTTCCCAAGGATGGGAAGAGCAAAACCTTGAGGGGTTTGGCCCGAGGGGCAACCCAAAGCGGACAACATATGTGGGCGAGTGGTCTGGGCTGTTACACCAAGAGTATGGTATAATGAACTTCAATCCTATGACTTCATCAACTCCAATAGTGATACTCCTCTTTTTATCTACAATTTGGGCATATGTATTATATATTTACTTGTGTATGCGGATGACATTATATTTATTGGCAATCAATCTTCAAAGTTATGTAAGGTCAATGCTTGTCTCTCTAATTGATTCTTTTTATAAGATCTTGGCTAGATCAACTACTTCCTAGGTGTTGAAACCACTAGATCTCAATAATAATATATTGTTGACCTTCTCCAATGTAATAAAATGCACGAAGCTAAAGAGATTAGTACTCCATTGCCTCCATTAGCCTCATCACATTGGCTTGCTTTGAAAATACTAGTTAGATATCTCAAAAGAATATCCTATTATAGTATATTTCTCTCAGCTCATTCACCTATTACATTTTATACATTTTTGATTTAATTGTGTTGGTGATGTAGATATACATTAGTCAACCTCCAAGAAAAAATCCACTATCATTTGCTCATCCACTAAAAATGAACGTCATGCTATTGCATTTGTTACAGTTGAAGTCAACTGGTTGATTAATTTGATAAAAAAATTCCATCTCAGTTTCAACACCTCCCATAATTTATTGTGACAACATTGGGGCAACTTAATTTTGTTCCAATCCTATCTTCCACTCGCCTATAAAGCACATTGCTATTGCTTTTCACTTTGTTCGTGATCAAGTGGCTCATAAACAACTTGGTATATCTCACGTTCATACTACAGATCAATTAATTGACTTTCTCGTTCCCCTCGCTCAATAATAGTTTCTTATTCATTGGTCCAAGCTAAATGTCCTTGCTAGACCCATATGCTTGCAGGAGCATAATAAAGATCTAGTGTAATTATTCCATGCTCATAGTGTAATTATTATGTAGGAGCATAATAAAGATCTAGTGTAATTCATTTTAACTATTATATGCTCATAGTTGTATAACTATAATTCTATGTTACTATTAGGCTTTAGTTAAAAATTCAATTTGTATATAAATTTATATGTATCATCTTAAGAAAAATATACAATAAAAACCTCCAAAATTTTTTAATTAAGACCTTGTAATAAAATATACCTAAAACTTGAAAAATGTAGCATCCTTGGAACTCTGGCCCAGCGATGCTAGGTACTGTGGTATCCCTGGAACTTTGGCCCAAGCGATACCCGGATCCGAGGAACTCTGGCCCAAGCGATCCAGCTACAATACCCACTGCAGTACAGTACAGTATCAGGTATTGTCCTCTTTGGTTCTTGGGTGAGCCACTGCTCGAACCCAAGACCTCAAGGTTTTGTTGGTTTTACAACC
>JANIHZ010000008.1:13972291-13990438 GCA_027478365.1 Erythroxylum rufum
ATATTCAACGAAATACTAAGAAATATAATATTCATGTCATTATAATTTTAAAAAAACATACCTTCATAAGTCATTTTACACATCAACAGCTAATACTAAATAGTTAATTTTACCAAGCATCTTTAATAAATAACTGATGTTATTCGCTGGTCAAATCCGCTGATATAATCAACTATTAGCTAACCGCTGATATAATCAACTAACAGTTAATGCAATCTACTGTTTGCCAAACAAGCCCATAATCTATATAGGCTGATCAATGTCAAACTAAAACACAATATACACACATCAAATACTTGCTAGTTCTACTTGCACTCTAGTACTAGTTGTAGTAAAAAAATTTAAGAAAAATTAACAAGTGAACTTTAGAGTATCATATATAGGAGAAAGCACTAGTCGTACATCTCCAATAGTCCATCTCTTTAATCCAAAACCTAGCAAGAGGCCATCTTATGGAAATGGAGATAAAATAGGATGATCTGATAATTTATGGCATTATACACAAAGATGTTTGGAAAACAAAATTGTAATTTTTTGAGTCAAGTTTATTTTTGTTTTTAGTCCCTCATTAAAACATCTAGGGATATGATTTATCCGGTTGATTAATTAGCACTTTATAACTTTTCCTATTCCAATTAAGGTATTTTAAACCCTTAACTGAAATCTTTTCTTAGAATTTCTTTTTCTTTGATTAATCTTTATAAGATTCCAAATCCAATAATTAATTGGGGAGTTTTAAAAAAGAACTATCAAAATAAAACTTGCTTGTATCTCTAATTAATTTGATTTGTTTACAACGGAGTCAATATTCCATCAAATGAAAAGTGGTAGCGTCATCATCACGCTCATTACTCCGAAATTGAACCTTAACACAAGAAAACAAAGTATGCAGGCGTTTATTCTGTAAACCTGCATTTATTAGGATGCATATATGTTGAAGTGTTAACTAACTATCATATTCTTCATTTCTTCAAGCTCCGTATAAGGCTCTAATACCTTGAATATCATCGGCATGCAAACCCTTGGTAGTTCCTGGTGCTATGCTAGGGTACATAATAGCCCCTTCAACTGAGCTATGCCCTAGCCCAAGAAGGTGTCCGATTTCATGCAAAGCCACCGTCTCCAAGTCGAATGTACCGGCCGTCCGACTCACCGACCATCGCTCGGACGCATCATAGTGGAACTGTCCACTCGTTGGTGCAGAAGCGTGGGCTATAGTCCCACCAGGACCGTCGAAAGGGGCCCCATCTCCATGGTCACCACTCTGAAAACTTATCTTGAGATTAGCATTTCCGTAATCTTGGGTCCTTGTAAACCTGAAATGTGTGTTGGCTTGCCATGTTCGAAATGCTCTATCAACTGCGGTCATGGCTTCTGTTGGTATACCTTGGAGGAACCCATAAGTGAGACTGTACTGATTCGAAGGCCATCTTCTATTTCCTGGAAAGAATGAGTAGTGAGCAGTGGTGTGGAATGAGCTATGGCCACGATGGTGATCATGTTTCTTGCCAACTCGCATCCAGTTGGTGCCGTTAACGATATCTGCTACCCCACATCTAGGTGTCATCATCTTCGATACGGTTTCCGAATCTAGAATTCCCGATGCATTCAAATGGTAATTCTGCTGGTAAACTTTGAGAGCTCGTTCCAGCAGATAGTCGAAATCATCGTCGGTAGCATAAGAATTGCTTTTGGAGTTCTTAAAGCTTAGATAACCGAAATGTTCAAGGTAATTCCTGAGCTTGTGAATGTCCTTGAGCTTGTCACCTTTATGACATCCTTTAAGATGGTTCAGGAAGTCAAATGGTGATGATTTAGTATCAGTTTCGTGGGCTAAAGTAGTTTGAGATAGGAGAGCAGGGACAGCAAAGGAAAGGAGGAGAAAAGCTATAAATGCCATTATCGATCGCTAAGCAACAGGGTGAGTTAGTACTTTTAGTTCGATTTTTGATGTGGGGTGCCATCTTGTGTTTTGAGTTTTATTTATAGATTAACTTGTTTATGGAAGTTTATGTTTGTACGACTTGGTTCCATTTGAAAGAGTTTACTTGGTCTCCCGAGTTTGAGTGGTCAACTATAGACATATTTGAAAGTTAAATATTTCAGTTAATTTATACTTTGTTGTTACAACCTTGATAGATTGAATTGTCCCTGCAATGAACTCATCTTATAATTGGATATATCTATTAGTGGTTATCACTATTACAAATAGTAAAATAGGATTATTTTAATAAAAGAAAATATTTTATTGCCAGAACTAAATGTAAGTGAAGAAAATAAATGAATTAAAGCACATAATTTATATAGTTCGGCTGATGTTTGACCTAGTCTTCAAATAAGGAAATAGATTCCTTTTATCATTATGAGAAAGATAATATAAGTATGACAATAATAACTTTCTCAATCTCTCAAAGATTTTATTTTATAACTCCCTTTTTAAAGTATTTATTGTTAAGGGTTATAAGTAAGATAGTTTAATTATAGTAAAAACTTTTTTTTCCGAACTTTAAATTCACTGAAACTTATTTACATATATACCTAACCACATTAAAGCTCTATTCTCAAAAATGCCTAAGATAATTGTAAAATTCTATTTCTATCCAAATTTGAGGCATTTCGCACAATTCTCTAATGTTTAATTAAAAATTACTTCCTACCATACGTTTCTTAATTAAGGATTTCTGTGAACATTCATTGAGTCTAAGAAATGCTTAAACTTTTCTACAGAATATTTTTGTCAACATGACACTTGTATCGTTCGAAGTATGAACCTTTTTTAATAAGATTTGACTAGATCTAGTTAATTTTCAATCTTATGAAACCTTACTTCCTTCACTATAGCCCCGTATGTATACCTTTCTCTTGAATCTTTCTTAATCATTTAAAAGATAATCGCATCCTCATTACTGATAGTAAGAGGATACACAATCGAGCCGCTCCAACTATATCTCCTTAGCTGCCTAATAGTCCATCTTGTTTTGTACTTGACTGTATAATACTAAAGTTTTCTTCAAGATATTGTTTGGCAGTACTATTCTGTTCTATAAAAGAACAAAACTAGTTGTTACAAGGTATTAATTTTAACTTTAATACCTTGTAAATCCAAGATAATCTGATTCAAATTATCAATGTGATAATTTGTTTGTGAACTTTTTGTCACTTTTAAGGTATACAAATGTTGTTTTTGATGCATACGATTTGCAATTGATTTCGTCTGCTACTTAGTCATTTCACCAAACTACCTCTCTCAAGACCTTGCCATTATGCTCAATAGTATTGGTTATATCCATTTAACAAAATCCCTTCCTTCTCTGATAGCTCCCAATTATTTATTAGTTTTTCTTCTCCTTGTAACATTACCGTGTTTCCCTACTAAACAAGAATTGCCCTCATCTTCACCTTTCATAAAGTGAAATTATTCGGTTCATTGAATTCTCCTTATTGAATTTATGATGAGATATCTTGATAGCTAAACCTATACTCTAATACTAATTGTTGTACATACCAATTGCTTTGATACTAAATGTTATAATATCAATTATTTGATACTGCTTATTGCAAAAACAGAAATAATATGAAAAGGAAATAAACGAAATAAAATTACAAATTTTATATGATTTGGCCAATATGTGACCTATGTCTATGGACAAGGAGATGAATTTCTATTATTACTATGAGAAAGAAGATACAAGGAGAAGCATGAAAATATCAATCTTCTCGATCTCCCGAAGGTTGTACCTTATAAAACTATTTATAGCTTAGGATTACAGGTAAGAAGTTTAGGTATAGTGAAACTTTATTTCTATAAAAGCCTAGGGTCATTGAAACTTTCTTTTCACATATGTGTAACAACAATAAAATTCTATTTTCGCAGATGTTTAAGGTCCGTAAAATTTTATTTTATCCAAAATTCAAGACATATATATCTCACACTTTAATTAATAATAATCGATACCATTAACAACACACCAAATGATGACCTTATAATTGGTCAGTTTTAGAATTATCATTAAATAAAAAACTAGGTATATACTAGAGTACGCATAGCATAGCATAACCACAAGTACACGGCAATCTGCATTAATAATAGGTGAAATCTACACCTAACAGAAAAGTTAATGGTAATTTTCACCTTCATCTTTAGGTAAACTTGTTAGTGGAAATGTTAACAATTCTAATATTATCTGTAATTAATCATTTTTATTCTAGTGAAGAGAAAATGAAAAGATACAACAATATGTTTTCATCCATCAGTATTATAAATGGATTTATAAGGAGGCTATTGAATGAAGACTACTGTATATTTAAAGATTTCTGATACAATACATTATTATTACCATTTTTTATTATTTTTACTTTTCCACCATTCTCATACATGAATCTTGACCGGTTAGTCAGACCTTTTGTGCAAGAAGATGGGCTGTGAGTTATCTCGGTCGCTTAAACAACTGAGGAAATATTATAGTTTTGTAGTTTCATTCTGGAAGCAACTTTCTGTACCTAGCTCCTAATTAACTAAGGAAGGCCTCTTCAAAGATGCTCACTGTTAAAGAAATAGAAGAGAGGTGAGTTCTTCAACTGTGCTAATCTGGTCTTTGAATAGAATTATATTAAATAATATTCATTAAATGATTGACTTCTTAATGTTGTTAAACAAGTATTAAAGGATAAGTGTGTGTTTGTGTATATATATATATAACGTCTCTAGTTAATTGACTTCTTTGATTAATACAAAAGAATTCCATAACATTAAAATATTGTCAATAGAATCTCTTCAAATATATAAAACTAAAAAAAAATAGATCTATATTTTAATTGGTTTAGAAGATTAATCAGCACATAAGTATAATAACCTTTTAACCTCTTTATATGACTAATTGGTTTTCTCATACTCATTATTTTCATTAACAATCTATGAAAAATGAAATAAAATATCGTTGAAGTAATTTACTTCAAATGAATCTTTCATTTCATTCACTCAAGCACATGCAGCTATCATTCCGATTGCCAGTCCATCAACCGTATCAAGTTACTAATTCAATCAAAGGTAATTAAAATGAATTAAGGAACCAATTATTGTCAAGACTAATTAAATGAGTTTAAACATCTAAACTTTTCAATTTATAGTCAACGAAGCAATAGTTTGTAAACAAATCCTCCGTGGATAAAAGCCTTTTGTGAATAAGTACATATAAGCTTTTGCGTATGGACCTAATCGAGTGTTCTACGAATTTCCATTTTGCTCAGTCGTGGGTATGAAAATGTTAATTCTCACACAGCCTTTGAACTAATTATATGGCCTAACTTTCTTGACTTAGACCTTAGCTCACCTCTAAATTAACAAATAAATGTTCACAAATAAATTATAAGTCTACTAAAAGTCACGATTATATTCAATTCATTGTCCTTTATTAACAAAATTTATAAAAAAGTTAATAGGTCTAACAATTTGTAGATCATAACAAAAAGATATTAATTCAATCATAAATAGAGAAAGTTAAAACAGTTGAATATAATTTATGTCTTCATTCATTCAGTATTACAAATGGATTTTAAAGAAACTATTAATTGTAAGGCAGATTACGTATCTGTAGGTGTTTTTGACACAGTACACATTGTTTCTTTGCTTTCCACCATTCCTAGACGTGAGGCTTGACAGTTTAGTCAAGTCTTTTCTGCAAGATGAGTTGTCTCTTTCACAGTTTTGGAGTTTATTCTGGAAGCAATTTTGTGTACCCTCCTAATTGACCAAGGCCGGCGTCTTCAAAGATGCTAATTATCCATTAAAGAAATAGAAGAAAGGCGAGGTCTTCAACTATGTTAGTCTGGTCTTTGATTAGAACTACATAAATTATAATCGTCGGATGCTTGACCACATACTGTTGTTCAACTAATAATAATAATAATAATTGTTGTTGTATACTAACAAAAGAACAATGAAATGAAGAATCAACCTTGTTACTATACTGATAGTTTACACGATATATATACACGTGTAAGAACCAATCACTCCTATAATTAATCTATGCTACCTCTAATTCACATCCCTATAAGGAAGTGAATGATACATGTACTACAATCAAGGGATCCAATAGGTGGCTTGCTAGGATCAAGGGATCCAGTTGACTAATACCCCCCGCTAGCAAGAGGACTCAATCAAAGAACTCGTAGCTTGCCCTTTAAGGAGGAAAACCGGTCTGTGGGTAAGGCTTTGGTGAAAATGTCTGCAATTTGATCGTTGATAGAGATATGTTGCACGGTAAGCTTGCCTTGACTGCATTGTTCACGCACAAAATGATAATCACATTCGATGTGTTTTGTCCGGGCCTTGAAGACAGGATTGAGAGATAAAAACGCAGCCCCAAGATTATCACACTAAATGACTACTGGCTGATCCACTTTGTGACCAATCTCCCTATGTAAGGACTGCAACCAAATAACTTCAGCTGTAGCATTTGCAATAGATCTATACTCTACCTTTGTAGAGGATCAAGCCACTGTCTTCTGCTTTATGGATCTCCAGGAGATTAAGTTGTGGCCCAAGTAAACCGCATAACCACCAGTGGAACGACAGTCTGTTGTATCATTAGCCCAGTCTGCATCAGCGTACACTTGAAGATGCGTAGTGGACACATTAGATGCATAAGAAATGTTTACTGTGTATAGGATCTTTTTCTTTGGATGAGGACGAAGAATCATGGGATGTTGATGTTGTCTGCTAGTATGTAAGTTCAGATTTGGTGATTGAGAATCTTCCTGAGGCTCGAGGCTTAAAAGAGATTCAGCATTACTTGAGTCTGAACAAGTAACTGGAGCCGACGAAGGGACTGGCTGGACTGGAGTATGTGAGGGAGATGTCATCGCTATGATTGGTGGTGGTGAAGCAAGAGGAAGACATGAGACAGAAACTGGCGAGGACATGACTGAAGGAGATAGATGCAGCATGAGCCATGGTGAGACATCAGTATCCTTGGCTAGTGGAAGTCCCAATACAGAATCTCGCGAAAGAGATGCTTCATAGTATAAAAATCATTTTTCATCGATTTTATAATGCCTGCAGATATATATTCGGTGAAGTTGAGGATAAAAACAAATAATACCTGCATATAGTTCCAAGATAAACACAAGGTACTGCGAAATGAAAATTTATTGGCATCATATGATCTAAGGAGTGGGTAAGCGGTGCACCCAAACACCTTAAGAGCATTATAATCTAGAGGTTGAGCAAATAGCTTCTCATAAGGAGAAACATTGTTAAAAACAGGAGATGGCAGCCAATTCACAATATGAACCACAACAGCGAAAGCATAATTCTAGAACTTCAACAGAACCTTGGAATGAGCCAACATAGATAACCCCGTATCAACAATATGCCGAATTTTCCTTTCCACAGTCCCATTTTGCTTATGTGTGTGAGCACATATAACTCTAAGGACGATCCCTGAGTTTTTAAGAAATGTATTAACATTCCAAAATTTACCTCCCCAATCAGATTGAAAATTCTTGATTTTTGTATGGAATTGCCTTTCAACCATTGCCACAAACTGACAGATTATGGAATACACATCACTTTTGAGCTTAATTGGATAAAGCTAAGTAAATATAGAAAAGTCATCAACCAAAATCAAAAGGTATCTTTCACCAGAAATAGAATTCATTGGGGCAGGACCCCATACATTCCCATGGACCAATTCAAATTTATTGAGTGTAACGGTTCCAGTTAATGGCAAGTGAGATCTGCTGAGTTTACCAAGGCAGTAGGATTCACAAGTTTGTACTGGAGTGTTTTTTATTAAACAAGGTAAATTAAAAGTGTTGACAATCTTCGAAACAACCCCAAATAGAGCGTGTCCAAGTCGATCATGCCAATCCTTCAAACTAAGCTTTTTAGCCATAAAAACTTGGGGTCTTTTTTGTAGATTTTGTAGTTGTTCCCCTGAGACCTTATACACACCATCCTCAGCAGGTCCCTTTAGGAGAAGCCTCTTTGTAATCTGATCTTTCACAACAAAGTGTGAGTCATAAAACTTAAAATAGCACTTATTATCTTTAGCTATTTTATTGACCGACATTAGTTGTTTTTGAATTGAAGGCACATGAAGAATTTCATTCAAAACTAACGGCTTATGTTGTGTTAAGAGAGCAGACTGCCCCACGTGTTTGATAGAGATACCTGAGCCATTGCCAATAATCACACTATCTGATCCCTTATACTCTTCTGAGATTCCCAAACTGGCCAAGTCTGGTGTCATGTGATGACTGGCTGCTGAATCTGGATACCAATCAGTGCTTTTACTAGATGAACTACAAACGGCAACATTGGCAGTTGGAGGCTCATAGTTTCTGTCAAATCGTTTTCGGCAAGTATTAGCTTGATGATTATTCAAGTTGCAAATTTGACAAGGGGTAGCGAACCATCTCTTGTTAGATTTGCCATTGTTGAAGCTTCCCCTGTTGTTGTTGTGCCTATAGTTGTTGTTCTTACCATAATTGTTGTTTTTCGACTGGGACGATTCATGGCGCGCCATATTAGCAACCATAGAGACTGGTTTTCTTGAACTCTGCAATAAAATCTCATGTGAAATAAGCATTCCAGATAATTCAGAAAAACTCACTTCATGTTTTCTCGATGAAATTCCAGCAAGGATAGGGTGATAATCTGATGGTAGTAATCTGAAAATATTTGCATTGAATTCAGCATTTCCGATTGGCATTCCTGCTTGAGCAAGTTGATCTTTGATATTCTTAGCCTCTTTGAGAAATTGTGACATTGGTTTGTCTTCAGAAGACAAGTTCTGTAATTCCATGTGAAGTTGGACTTGCCTAGCGCTAGATTGAGCGCCAAAAGCTTCTTTGAGAGCTTCCCAAACTTCGTGGGCTGATTCCTGACCGACTACGTAAGGAAAGACCTCCTCTGTAAGGGAGGAAAGTATCCAGCCGACTAGTAGTTGATCTTGATAAACCCAATTCTGATACTCAGGATTGGGAATAATGGTTTTAGTTTCCTGATCAATGATTGTTGCCGTTGGGGCAGCTGTGCCGTTGATGTGGGACATGAGATCATAGCCTTTCAAGATTGGATTAAATTGGGTTTTCCATATCAGATAATTGGTAGGCTTCAGTTTAATGGCAAAGCTAAAATGTGCGTGTGGCAAAGTGGAAGGACTGGTTGGTACAAGCGAAGAAGGTGACAGGGAAGAGATTTCAGAGGATTGGGTTTTTGAGGACATAACTGATTCCTGCTCTGATACCATAACAAAAGAACAGTGAAAGGAAGAATCAAGCTTATCTATATTGATAGTTTACACGATATATATACACAATGTGTAAGAACCAATCACTCTATAATTAATCTATACTACCTCTAATACACAGCCCTGTAAAGAAGTGAATGATACATGTGCTGCAATCAAGGGATCTCGTAGGTGGCTTGCTAGAATCAAGGGATCTAGTTGACTAATACACATTTTCAAGGAGACAAAGATAAAATTTATTTTCCTCTTCTTCGTATGATCTTGATACTAACGCCTCTTTCTTTTTATAATCTCCAAGGTTTATCTTCATTGTATGAAACTTTAACTCTTCAGACGGGCCAACAATCGCTCCACAGTCGTGGCCACAGCCTGTGGCCTTCTTCGTGACAGTAACGACTATTGACTTACAGGTTTTACACAAAATCTCGGATGGTGTACTCCGATGTCTGCTGAATTATGGGGTGTTTATACTGGCTTATCACTCATTTGGCGCCTGGGACTCCGCCATATAGAGCTGGAGGTGGATTTGCTTATGGTGCACCAACTCCTCTCTTCCTCAACTCACCGCACGCAAGCGACCAACCCTATTGTATCGGGCATTCACGAACTGTTTACCTGTAACTGGTCTATTGTTTATCGGCATATTTACCGAGAGAGTAATAGATGTGCTGACTGGCTTGCCACCCAGGCGGTACATTTTGATATTGGTGTAACCTACTTCACTATTGCACCTCTAGGGTGCCAACGTATCCTTTTTGAGGATATGTCGGATATCAGTTTCCCCAAATCTGTCTTATAACCTGCTCCGGTAGTTTCCCTTTAATTAAAAAAAAAAACCTTTAACTCTTTTAAGTGTGTGTGTGTATACTTTCGTACTCGAGATTCACTTCATTTTCTTGGAGTTCCTATGCTTCACGCTTGAACCATGTCCGGGGTTTTCTTCTTTGATATCTTTGTTTATTGCTTGGGAAGAAGATCGGATTTCTATCAACTTTTCATGATTTCTCATCGATTCTCCATAGGTCGGTCCTTACTAGATATTCTGATTTATGATGTTAAGAAAAGGAGATTCTTGATTCTCAGTACGTGATTCTGCGTTGAATGCCTATTAGACCACAACTAAATAAAACCTCGGTTTTTGCATATACTCTTCGCTTCCTTCTCTCCCGTCCTGTACTCTTGAACTAAGCGTCCTTCACTCCTTCAGCTTCAATCTGATATTAACTTGTAAGCGCCTATCGGGACTAGTAGTGTGACATGGAAACTCAGTATCCATCTTCCTTTAACTCGAATTTGAGTTGGTTTAGCGCACGCACAGAGTGGACAAAAGAGGAGAACAAAAAGTTCGAGAGTGCTTTGGCCATATATTCTGAACATGACCCTGAAAGATGGCGAAGAGTGGCAGCAATGATACCAGGAAAAACAGTTTATGATGTGATCAAGCAGTATAGAGAACTAGAAGAAGATATTGGCGACATAGAATCAGGAAGGGTACCAATTCCAGGTTACCTTACCTCGTCTTTCACATTGGAGTTGGTCGAAAGTAGTGATTTTGATGTCTATAGGAAAAGGCCACTGACATCTACGAGCGTTGATCAGGGTAGGAAAAGAGGTGCACCATGGACAGAAGAGGAGCACAGGTGAATTGAATTCCCTTGAACCTTACAACTCATATCTAGTGCTCTTAAGAACTTACAAGTAACTCCTGACATCAGGTATTTGATTATCCAAGTTTTTTTCCCTTGTCATAGGTCAAATTGATTTTACAAACTGCTTCAGGATCTAATACTGAACATTTTCATTGGATTTGATACCAATACTTCCATAGGTCTTCGGATTAATTATACATACATACACACCAAAAAGAGTTCTTTCTGAAATATTTCCTCTTTCTATTTTTTCTTGTTCTCGATCACGCTATTGGGACCTTTCTCGACGAATTGCAGGCGGTTTCTGATGGGGCTACTAAAGCATGGCAAAGGGGATTGGAGGAACATCTCTCGAAACTTCGTGGTTTCTAAGACACCAACTCAAGTGGCAAGCCATGCACAGAAGTATTTTATAAGGCAGCAGCTCTCTGGATCGAAAGACAAGAGAAGACCAAGCATACATGACATCACAACGGTCAATCCCACAGAAACTACTACTCAATCTCACGGAAACAAGCTTGGAGTTTTAAATCAGTTTAATGTGATCTCACCACAGCAGAATCCCATCAACATGCAGAATGTTCTCATTAGCCGGCACGGCATCACTCAAATGATGGATCAATAGTGATCTTGGATTCAGCTCAAGACAACTTGTGTGTGTCATCACCTTCAAAGAGCCTAAAACTTCAGGGTCAAAATGTGTACGCCAGTGTTCATTGCGGGGTTTCTGTCAAACCCCACAACTTCATTTCTCAAATGCAGTACCGAACCCGTGGATAAAAGGGGGGCCTTTTTTGTTCCTTGTCATGTTTCCAATCTCTAAAACTGGTTGTTTAAAATAGGATCAGTATGCTAATGCTTGTGGCATACTTCTCTCTGCATATAGTTTTCTGAATAATTTAGACGTTTCCAAACCCAGCTAACAACGTTCAGATTGTTAAAGTCAAATCAGCTTAGATCTCTAAAAAAGATGATTTAGAAGATAAATTTAGTTCGTGTTATGATAATTGAATCAAATGCTCCCATTTGAGACGAAAGAACTTTAGCAGAAAGTGAAAAGACAGCATAGAGAGATTAAAGGCCAGACGGATTTATCTTAACTCCAAGACAAGAATATTGCTTTTAGAGTTGCAACCATTACGTCTGTTAAGTAGTTTTTACATGTCATTTTAATCTCCCATTTCTAGGCTGACTATCTCATGAAATTCTTAAAATCAGACACGTAACTCCAGAGTCATTCCAAGCTACGCAGAATGTGAAAGCAGTACAATAATGTGCAAAACTTGGGACAAGCAGCTTATGGTTTAGCACGGGGGAACAACTTTGTAGTAATGACAGTAAGACTCTGTGTCAGTGAGCGATGTGGTCAAGTTAGATGCTGAGTCAGCAGGCACTCTTTTTGAAATTCCGTGGAAATAGATTGTTTTGGTTACCTTTGTGCTTGCTCAATCGGACAGGACACCTTTCAGATATTCCTTTAAGCGTATCTTATGGTCAAGTTGAGTAAAGCTAATTTGATCGGCTGAGTCCGCATTCCACTTAATTGATTATCAAACGGAAAGTTCCACGTAAGGCTGTTAACTTGTTGTGTCATCATCCTTTTCTTCAACCAATACCAATACCATGGCATTTGGCTTTTTTTCTTTCCGCCAACCCAATTGCCAGCATATATACATATAGCAGCTTCTTTTACTAGTCTATGGAAGCGTCATTCCTTTCTGTGATTCTTTTTTGTTTATGTATTTATTTGCCAACCCATGAGTAGAAAGTGCGATTAGATTATGATTGGGCACCATGTAAGCTTGTTCTAGGGAGCACAGAATCTGGCTTCCAAGTGATTCTTTTCTTGGCCTTGAAGAAATAATTTGCCGGAAAGATTCTAAGAGAATGAATTCCTGATAATCTCTTTTTACATCCGTCGAGACAATCATGATATGCAAATACCTTTGAAAGAGAAAGGAAATGCAAATCCCCGAAATCACCATCTGGGGCCCCTGAAAGGGATCAATTCAATTGATCGCGAAGGGTTGGCCGTGGCCTTCACATGTAAAAGCAATCATAAATTGAACTGTGGTTTTCATAATAATGTTTGTCTTTGTTCAATTGCTTTCTTTCAAGCTCCAAGCCTACGAACATCGTAAAAAAGCCCAAATACCCGCCCATACAAAGCTTTGCCTATATATTATTTTGAATCAAATTTGAGCATGAAAAGATCCAAGGCAACCACGATATGCTTGACTTTTTAATAAACAACTTTTGGTGTTAATGGCGGATATTATTTTCACAGGAGCAGCCTTTCAGCAAGTTGCATAAGGAACCTCTACTCTTCCTGCTCTGTTCTTCTAAATTATAATCAAACCAGCTTACAACACACAATTTTTGGCCACTTTTCCCTTTTCTTATTATTATATATTGCTTAAACAATGCACAAAAAAATCTTTCTCAAATGTGCCCAATTGGTCTTTCAAATCTTAATAGGACATTTATACATAATCCAGAATTCTATTTATTAATTTCTATTGTTTCATTTTCCAGGAAGATTCTACCTCTAAATTTGATTTTGTATCTTTTTTGCAAATTCTCTTATAAACTATTTTAGCATTGCAATTTCTTCTGTCTGTCGTACTTTTAATCTAGTTTATTCCTGTTATTTGAGGGAAGATCACTAATAAAGACTTATCCTCGACATAACTTAATTAGATAATAGTCTCTTGCCTGTTAGGATCTTTGATCAGTTAACAAATCCTACCTTATAGGGATATCAAGGACATCCTTGACTTTGTCTTGGTTTGTTACTAGAATTCTATAAACTTAGGCATTTAGCTAGCCAAGTCTATTTTGTATGCTGTATATATACAGCACAATCCGTTTAATAAAGCTATTGAAATTTCCTCTCATTTGTCTTGCTCTCTCTTAAGCTTTTCTTGACATTTGGCATCGGTGCCCCACCACGGAATTAATAGAAGCAGCAATCTTCTACTTGTTTTTCATGCAAACATGTCCACAGAAAGTTCCTTTGTCCAACCAGCAGTACCAAAGTTTGATGGGCACTATGATCATTAGGCGATGCTCATGGAAAATTTTCTGCGATCGAAGGAGTATTGAAACCTGGTGGAGAATGGGATTCCTGCAGCAGTAGAAGGTGAGACACTGACAGAAGGACAGAAGAAGAACATTGAAGATCAGAAGCTGAAGGATTTGAAAGCAAAGAACTATCTCTTTTAGTCATTAGATCGTTCAGTTTTGGAGACAATTCTCAACAAGGATACGACAAAAAATATATGGGATTCTATAAGGCAAAAATATTAGGGCACAACAAGAGTCAAGCGTGCACAGTTGCAATCTCTTCGTAAAGAGTTTGAAGTTCTGCACATGAAAGCAGGAGAAACTGTAAATGAGTACTTTCCCAGAACTCTTACCATTGTAAACAAGATGAAGGCAAACGATGAGAACAAAGGAGATACTGTCATTATTGAAAAAATTTTAAGGTCAATGACTCCCAAGTTTGCTTATGTTGTGTGTTCCATTGAAGAATCTAACGATACAATAACACTAACTATTGATGAGTTGCAAAGCAGCCTGCTTGTGTATAAACAGCGCATGAGCAGTCTTGTGGAGGAAGAGCATGCATTAAAGATATCTCATGGAGATCAATTCATAGGATAAGGGAGAGGAGGTCGTGGAAGAGGAAGAGGTAAAGGTAGATCAAGCTTTGACAAATCAACGGTGGAGTGCTATAACTTCCATAAACTTGGACAGTTTCAATGGGAATGTCCAACAAAGATAGAGGCTAATTATGCAGAGACAAATGAAGGGATGCTATTGATAGCATTTGTAGAAAAAAACACTGCCAACATTACAGATACTTGGTTTCTTAATTCCAGATGCAGCAATCACATATGTGGCAACAAGGAGAATTTCTTTGATTTCGATGAGAACTATAGGGATTCTGTGAAACTGGGCAACAATTCTAGCTTGCTTGTAGTAAGGAAAGCCAACTTAAGGCTGTTAGTTCATAGCATGGCATAAATTATCATAGGTGTGTTTTTACGTACCGGAGCTGAAGAATAATCTATTGAGTATTGGGTAGCTACAGGAAAAGAGGCTTGCCATTAAGCTTTAAGGTAACAAATGCAAAGTTTATCATCCTGATAAAAGGGTTAATTATGGACACAACAATGTCTACAAATCAGATGTTTATGCATGCTATTTCACGACCTATTGCATTTGCATGCTTTAACATGATCACAGAAGATTTGGTGCAGCTCTGGCATTGTAGGTATGGACTCCTAAGCTTCATAAGTTTGAAGAAACTTTTGCAAAAACGAATGGTGCATGGCTTGCCACAACTTTAGTCTCCATTGAAGCTATGCAAAGATTGTTTGGTTGGAAAGCAGCAACGGGATCCATTTCCAAAGAAGAGCAATTGGAGAGCTTCTCAACCTCTTGTTTTAGTCTATGCTGATATATGTGGGCCAATCAAACTTGTCTCCAATAGCAAAAAGAGGAATTTGCTCACCTTTACTGATGATTTCAGCCGAAAGTTATGGGTTTATTTCTTGATAGAGAAGTCAGAAGCATTTGTTGTATTTAAAAGATTTAAGGCTCTCGTTGAAAAGGAGACAGATTTCTTCATCAAAAGTCTATGGACAGATCGAGGAGGAGAATTTATATCACAAGAATTTACTAATTTATGTGATGAGAACGGCATAAAACGACATGTTGACAGCTGCCTATACGCCACAACATTGCAAACCAAAAGAATAGGACCATTATGAACATGGTTCGAAGCATCTTTCAGAGAAGCAAATTTCAATGACCTTTTGGCCTAAAGCAGTCAATTGGTCAGTGCATGTCTTGAATCAGAGTCCCACCTTGGCAGTAAAGAATATTACCCCAGAAGAAGCATGGAGTGGACTTAAGCCATCAGTTGAGTATTTTAGAGTTTTTGGTTGTATCTCTCATGTTCATATGCCAGACAGTACTCGGACAAAGCTAGATAATAAGAGTGTGCATTGTATCCTGTTGGGAGTTAGTGAGGAGTCAAATGCTTATAGACTTTATGATCGAATCTCACAAAGGATCATTATAAGTAGGGATGTTGTGTTCAAATAAGACAAGTGCTGGAATTGGGATAAGAAGCATGAAGAAAATATTATGTGTGATTTAGAATAGGAAGAAGATGAAGTGGATGCAGCTGCTGAGATTGAAGAAGGTTCTTGTGGTGAAAAAACAGAAACAGATGTGCCTTCATCTTCTGACTCATTACATGAAGATGATACTCATGGACAGATTCGAGTGCCACCAGTGTGGATGAAAGATTATGAAGCAGGGGAAGGGCTCTCGGAAGAAGAAGGGGATATGGTTATGTTTGCAGCCACTGGAACTGATCCTATACGTTTTGAGGAAGCTATAAAAAGTGAAAATTGGAGACAGGCCATGGATGCAGAAATGGAAACAATAGAAAGGAATGGCATTTGGGAACTGATGGAGATTGGGGTAAAATGGGTTTACAAGACCAAATTTGATGAAAATGGCGTGCTAAGCAAGTATAAAGCTAGGCTTGTGGTAAAGGGGTATGCTCAACAATATGGGTGGACTATACAGAAGTGTTGGCTCCTGTAGCTCGTATGGAGACAATACGGTTAGTGATAGCACTTGCAGTACAAAGAGGATGGCTAATTTATCAACTTGATGTGAAATCGGCATTCTTGCATGGTGAATCGCAGGAAAATATTTTTGTAGAGTAGCCCAATGGTTATGTGCAAAAGGGAGCAGAATAGAAGGTTTACAAGTTAAAAAACGCACTCTATGGACTTAAACAAGCACCAAGTGTTGGACCCCAAAAATTTTATTTTATTTATTAAGCATGATCTAAATAAATTTTGTGGTCTTATAAGATAATTTGTTTTTTGGAGTTTATGTATGCCAAGGTTAGAATTAGATCAATGTATGATTAAGGATTATGGCCTAAAGTAGGAGTAATTGGATTTCAATGAAAGAAAGGGTAGTATGGGAAGACCACTTGAGTCTAAAGGTTATAAGGCTTATGTTGGAGGGCATAAGGGTCTTTTTATAAGCTTAAAGAGTAAATTAGAAGAAGAAATGTTGTGAATGAGGGAGAGAAGAAGAGAGTATCGTGGGAATAGAGAAAAGAAGAGGAAAGCTTTAGGTTTTTTTGGAGATTTTGAACACTTGAAGAATTTGAGGCTTAAACAAGTAAGTATAAGCATTGATTGGTTAGATTAACCATGTTTAGTGATAGTTAGGAGTGAAAAATAAGGTTGAATGTGTATAGGAAGAATTTGTTAAATGATGGACGGAAGTGTTGAAATCTTCTAGGGTTTATGATTTCATTGTGTTTGTGGATGATTTTGGGTTGGAATGAGTTTAGAAATGATGTAGGAATGATGATTTAAAGTTAAGATAGGTTGTTTTTGAAGGATGGGAAGATTTTGGTTGAAGAATGTCAAAAAAAATCTGGTTTCAGGGCAATTTCTGAGTTCGTAAGTCGCGATGTGCTCAAGCACACGTCTCGGCGTGCAACTGCGTTCACGTTGCGACATGTTCATGCACACCTCGCGGCGCGCCCCCGTGTTCTCGCCGCGACGAGCTCCTTTTTCCAACATAGACATCCTTCAGTACTTTAGGCATAACTTTTGATGTAAATGTCCAAATGAGGTGATTTTTGATTCGTTGTAAACTAGAGCCATAGGGCTAAAGGTTTTATGCAGAAATGAAGTTTTGATTCAGTCCTTAAAGGTCTCAAATTTTGGACAGAAGTAAAGTTACCATGAATGCTAGGGGTTTAGCACTTTTGATTTTCAAGCCTTATGATTTCCTTGAATATTGTTTGATTGTGAGCTTGGTTTGTTATAGGAAACCAAACAGACTCGATCCAAGAGCAAGTGGAAAGGCAACGTTGAATTTGGATTAAGCGATATTAGGTGGGTGATGTATTTATAGTTATTGTGTGATTGAGCAATTTCTTGCCTATATGTGAATATATGTTTTATGTTATGCATGTTATGCATTGAGAGATGCATAACATTTTGATTGAATATGTGATTAATTGTTTGAGATTTGATATAATTCAATTACGATTTTGATCATATTATGCCTTGATCTCTGTCACGGCATTTTGTATAAATGAAAAGCATGAAAACATATCATTTTGATAAAATGATTCCGAGCATGATTATGTGCTTCTGTTTGGGCGAGAGTGGAACCATTCTGTTCGTCAC
>JANIHZ010000008.1:14008047-14019421 GCA_027478365.1 Erythroxylum rufum
ATAAACCTAATTTTTGTAGAATTTAATATCTAAAATCTAAATTCCTATAAGAATATTCAACGAAATACTAAGATATAAGGTATAATTTTTTTAAAGTCATATCTTTATAAGTCATTTTACACATAAAAAGTTAATACTAAAGAGTTAATTTTACTAAATATCAAATGACAAACAGTTAATACAATCCGTTGGTCAAATCAGTTGATATAATCAGTAATAAGTTAATAGCTAATTGCCAAACAAGGCCAAAGTGGGCAGTATCAAATAAACATTCCAGAAACCAAAATCCATCCATTGTTTATTACAACTTGCTTGATTAACGAATCCAAGCAAACTCAAGGCTCAAGGCTAAGTTTGTTCTCAATCTGGAGTTTTAATTTTTTTTTTATTGATGTGGCGTATTGAAGGTTGAAATATTTGGTCGTCAAATGACTGCGTTATCATTTAGACTGAGACAAACTGGAAATCAATTATATTTCGCCATATTTCCCTAAACAATTTTCGATTTTTTTATTTCGCAAGTTCATTAGATTCGTGTGCATAGAACAAGAAAGCTTAGAGATCAAAATAATCGTTAATCAGAACTTGAGAAATGAGGCGAAAACAGCTTCACGCCACTCGGTAAAATGGGTCTGTGAATCAGAGAGTGATGAATTTAATAAAAAATAATCAGTTGGCCCACCTAATTAAGAAAATAATACTTCTACAGTCTCATTTTCTTTTCTAATCTCACTAACAAGTTCCAATACTTGCTCTTTTGTAATACTAGTCTTATATAAGCCCTGCACAAAATAACATAACTTTGTGAGAATACAACCAAAAGAATGAAATAAAATATATATCTTTGTTCTGCTACGAAAAAGAATGTGCAGTGACAAAATAAATTAGATTGAAATTAGAAAATATGTATAGATTAAGATTAACCTATGTTCTGAACAACTTCCACCTCTCACCTTTACAGATCTTTTTCTTTCAACGGAAATCTTTTAACACTTGCACAGGCAGGTGTATTCTAACTCTAACTGCTGGAAATCCCTGACCCATGAAAGGAACCTTAAAACTACTAAACGCAGGAAATCACGAAAATGAACAGGCCATACAATGTTCCTACTTACAAACACATGATTAACAAGGAGATAGACACATCTCTACAAAATTATCATCCATCAGCCTTATGTACACCATGATGGTTAAAATGATGCTCATGGGCCCTTGCAGGATTGTATTATACATCATTCAGCCAACGTGACTTTCTAAAGGTTGTCAACTCGACAATTAGTGTACATCGAAACTGCCTCCATCGAAACACAAGCAGGAAATGTGCTTATATACGCCTGAAATGTTCAAGAGGATGGATAGCAAGAGAGTATGAAAGCTATATACCATATTGATGATGCGACACCCCATTTACCTTGAACCGCAAATAGGTCATGCCAAATTTGTCATGAGGCTGATAAGAATCTATGGAAACGCTGTACCCTTGCCCTTTCCCAATCATGGAAACTTTGAGATGAATTGTACTTTTTCCTCCTTGGACGGAAAAAGAAATCCTCTGTATCTAGCACATAAGATATCTGCCACCAAAAAAATTAACGTTCAGCAACAAGAAAAAAAAAAAAAAGGAAATTAACAAGAAAGGACTTGAAACAAAAACAAGGTGTTAAAAAATGCAAGAAATAATGAAAAGATATCAAAAACTTGAACAAGTCTACAATTGAACATTTTAACACCAAGAAAAATACCTTGCAAGAATTGCAGGCAATCTTACACTCCAAACCATTGAACATTTTAACACCTTCGATGGCCATGCCCAAAGCAGAAGATTCTTCTAGCCCTGCATATTTGCGCTTGTTTCTGCTCATATCAATTGAAAGTAGATATTAGTCACATAAAATTTCAGAATCTTTTCTAAGTAACGCATTTGAGTACTGTATAGAAACCAAAAGCCTGATCTTTTTTTACAAAATTGATAGAATAACTGGTCAATAAAACATCAAAAGCCATAAATTATTCCCTTCTCGATATCCCAAGCACAAATATGAAAATCAAAATAACTCTTTTCAATAAAAACATTGAGGGAATAGGGATCTGAATGAAGAACATACTCTTTAAAGGAGATGTGGTTATGAGTTACAATATGCTTAATCAACAACAATCATTCACATTCCTGAAAGTGGATATCTGATGTATGATGTTAGTACCTGCACAATATAATGTCATGAGGCTCCTTTTTCCCAGGAAAGACTGACAGATAATCACTGTACAAGTATGTTGCAAATTTGGGGTCCATGGAAACTTGCAACACCTCAGGCTTCTCAATTACTTTGTCCATCATCTGGATGGACAAACGGGGTGAAGAAGATGACTGAAGCAGCAGCCAAAAATAACCAAGAGTTGATCATGCGAATACTAAAGGTAAAATCTATATGAGTAAACAGAAGAAAGAAAGGTGAAGTGACTAACAAATTCCATTCGGTATATGTTTTCATCATGAAGAAGGAATCGTGCATTATCATAATAAATCGAATCAATGAACTTCCCAGTCCTTCGGGATTTCTCATACTCATGCAATTGAAGAAGTTTATTGTCCATTTCGTCAGTTGAAACAGTTTGAAGCTGCAACAGAAGCCATAATTCACATATTTCCACAAACAAAACAAATCATGAATACATGGAAATGAAGTTTAGTATCCCAACCTGTTTCACCAACTTGTATATCAACTTGTCCAGAGTGAATAACACATATGACTGATTCCCAATTATAGCTCTGCATTCATCTTCAAACTTTGCATTGTCCGCAGATCCATCAAGCAAATTGTACAATGCAGTCATAAATCTACATAAAAAACAAATGTTGATCATCGAAACAGGTTCATGATGCAGTGAAACAGTAAAAATACAAAACTAACTATTAAAACACCTAGCATAGGGATCAGGAGAACCAGAATCCTTAGCAGTTTTCCATCTCACTTCAGCACCAAA
This sequence comes from Erythroxylum rufum, assembly GCA_027478365.1. Lineage (NCBI taxonomy): Eukaryota > Viridiplantae > Streptophyta > Magnoliopsida > Malpighiales > Erythroxylaceae > Erythroxylum > Erythroxylum rufum. Next base: position 14,011,030 of record JANIHZ010000008.1, read on the forward strand.
TGAATTTGTCTTCGCTGATAAGATTCTTTCATAGAGGATCTGACAAATTGAATACACAGTAGTTAATTGACGATGAATTATGAACAGTATCAAAAAAGAATGTCCCATTAATGTGTTACATACTTGATGAAGCCGGAAAAGCACATAGAAATCATCGTTCCCATAGAAAATTTGAGAATCTTTTCTTTCCTTGTCAAGTGAAGCTGATGGAACATGCCTGGAAAGAGGCTTCAGTGACAGAAAACGTTCTGACAAAGGCCCATCTCCACCAGTAAACAGGGCATCACTTGTTCCCTCAGCTTCACCTTCACTCTCAGCCTTCCCATCAACTTCATCACGCTCGACATCTTCATCATCTTCCCTGGAGCATTCATCACCATCAGATTCACTGCCTGAGGCATCATCACCAGCTTCCGAAGCATTTTCACTGTCCTCATCATCAGCATCTGCATCAGCATCAGCATCATTTTCTTCTCTAGCATCAGGCCGATGAGAGTCTTCCCCATTTCCACCATCATTCAGCTTGCCTTCAGTGCTGTGTTTCACCTTGGGAATAGCCTCCATACTAGTATTTCCATAGACCACAAAATTGTCCTCACAATCACCATTTGGAGATAACTCACCCTCCTCTTTTTCAATTTTGGATGGACCACAGGATTCTTCATGGTATCTACTAGCTTTAGAGGGATCAACTGATATTCCATTTGTGGCCGAAACTGATTTTGCAACACCAATCTGATGATCAAATGATATGGAAATTAATAATGTTCAGTTAAAAAGAGCATGTCACTGAGCATAGAAATCCCAACCAACTGATTTATACATATAGGGCAGCCACAAAGCAAGAAAAGCCAAACCATTTTGGCATGAATCATAACACATAGCATCACTAAATTATAAGATACATACCTCAAGTGGAAAGCCACTATCAATACCAGTTTTGAGTTTGTAGTCAACAGTAGCAATGCCAGCAGCCATAGATGGAAGTGCACCAGATACTTCAAATGTCAATGTTCCAAAATATCAATAAATGTAGAATAGAACTTAATAACTGCATTTTGTCAAATAACAAGTATAAAGGAAAGTACATGTAGACTCAAAATTAATTCAAAACAGACCTGCAATCCAGTTAGTGCTGGTTCCTACATGACCATCTTCTGCTCCACTCATATGAGATAAGTTCGTATCAGTCATTCCCTGCACGGAGTCAACTTGTCGATTATATCCAGATATTCTGTCACTCATAACAGCATCCTTGTGCTCTCTTTCTAGCACATGTGTATTTGAGGTTGGCTTGTCTCTGCAAGAATGATCTGATTCAGGAAAATTGGCTTCCTTTGGTGAACTGTCTCCATTTGCAAAACTTGGCTTGCTAAGGTTCACCAGTTCGGGTAAAATGTTTTCATCCCCACTAGCAGATGATTTTGATTGTTTATAATTCAATATAGTAGGATCAGCAACAGGGCTTCCACCATTCTCGGCAATAGTTGATCCACCACAGTTCATGGCAGGACCCCTATTCCTATCATCATCTTCAGAACTGTCTGTGCCACTAGGGTGACGAACAATGCCCAACATAGGTTCTACAAACCCTGTCCAGAGTCTCATAACTTTATTGAATTGTTCTTTGGTTGAGCAAACTTCTTCACAAGAATATTCGACAAGTTTATGCAAGTCTTCATGAATGTTGACATCTCGGTATTCATATTCCAAATGTGGTACGAAAGGTTGTTTGTTTCCAGCAGCAAATGCAAGAAGAAGGTCATCCTCCTGCTGCTGCTTATCTTTGAATTCCTTTATTTCAGTCACCATCGCTGTTTTTAGAAAACAACCATTTAGCATAACATGGACAATAGTATAAGAGAAGGTATAGAATACTGGAAATCTGTTTGCGACAAAAGTTTAAGATTCCAATAAAGTAAACCCTCCAGATACCGATAAACTGTCTTCCAGATAATTCAGCTATTAGACCATGTGATAGCCAATATCATATTTCCACTCTTCTGATGTCAATTAGCTTTAAATTAAAAAGGAACTGTGAGCAAAAGCTAGCCCTTGTCTACTTAACATCTGGAGATATTCCAGAGTAAATTAACAAAATTTATAGCTGACCTATCCACAGATAAGCTGAATCATCGCTTATACTCTCTACAACTAATAAGAGTTCACCAAGTATTTCCCAATTCCCAACTCATCTATATCTCACAACTGTGACAACTGATAATGTCAAATATTCGTTTATATGGTCATCCACCCCACATTATAGTACATAATGGGCGTTTTTCCCATAGAAAAATTATATATAATCTCCTACACGTCAAACCATTACCAACAGTAGAACTAACAAATATTCAACTAGATGAAGAGCTCAAGTGCAAAAAGCTTGTATGCACAATATTGATGAATGATAGAATTTAGCACACCTCTTGCGCTCAAGTTCTTTGAATCTTGTTGCTTGAAATAGAAGCTGCGATGATCCAGAGATTTGAAGTGGTTCTTTGCATAAATTTCAGCCCAAACCTTATTAAAATCAGATCGGCACCTAGTCCACTCCTCTTGTTTCTGCTTCAATCGTGTTAACATAACAGGTAGCGCTATGGTTGGGTTTTTACGCAATATGTCAATCACATCAAGGCCATGGTCACCATACAACCTCTCAATACATCTTAAATTTAAAGCTGCATAGAAATATTAAGCAACAGGTAAGCTGGTAACAAAGAGAAATTTGAATATGAAAAATTCAGCCTAAAGCAAGCTAGTTAATATCAAATTAAGTCCATCTAAAACTATCCCCTTGGAACAAACCAATAAAGTGGTCTTCAATGCGGATTGGAGTCTCTATTTTATTCTCATTGATGCTGTTGAGTAACTCTTCCGTCCGTTTAGCCGCAGAGCTCACAGATTCCAGCAACATATCCAGCTCAAATCTAAGAAAAAATACAATACCATCAATTCCTTAGAAAGAAACCCAGAAATATCAAACAAAAAAATAGAGAGAGGAAAGCATTAGAATCTGTGACTGCCATATGTCAACAAACACCTTACCTGTCATCTTCGCATCTGAACAAACTCTCTTCATACTGATTTCTACGCATATGTTTAAAAGAGTAATCTTCACTCCCCGATGTCACAGAAACCCAGTGATCATTTAATACTTGAGCGCCAAGCTCAGATCTTTGACTTGCTGAAGCTATTGGATACTGAAATGAACAGGAGTCAATAAGCACACTGGCATAAAACTTGATTTTCAAAAAGAACAGATAATATGTTAAAACTTCATACATCATCAGGCAAAAGCCGATAACTAGGGGTACAACGTGCACAGTTTGAAAGGTCTAGTTCTTGAATGGACTTTCCCATATACTTCTCCCTGCATCTTTCCTTTTCTTTAACTCCATCAAATTCCCGCTTATGCTCTTTATCTTTCTCTTCCATCTTCAATGATCTGGATACATGCCCACCAATACCTACTGATTCTGCACCCAGCCAAAGTATTCCTCTTGTAAGATCAATAATAGCCTATATTAGATCATTAACATATACCTGACCTCAATTTGTTAAGAAACTGTTAGGTTGATAGTCACATCATTACAAACTTACTCTTACTCATAACCCCAGCAAGAAATCCATCTGCAAGAAAGATTGAAGAACAATTTAAGAAAAAGAGAAAAGATATCAAAAGCAACTTGGAACGTTATACAAATGCATTAAAAAATTCAAACACACCATCATGTTCACAGCGGTCCAAGAAGTCATTTAGCTCCTCCATAAGATCAGGATATTTGCCAATTAAATCAGTCACCTGTAACAAACTTAGTTTGTAAGTATTTGGACGTAAGAATTTCATCTGTAAATGCAGAAGACATAAGCACTTTGTATGCTATGAATCGAAATGTTAATTGAAAAGGTAGGATAACCAAGTAAGAGAAAGGCATTGCATATAGCAAATTGAATTGGTCCCAGTGAAATGTATAGTGATGGCAAGTCACTATAACTATAAAATTTCTTGTTTAAAAGCAAAATTATAAATGTCTTCCATGGTGAAAATATCCTTTCTTGACAAGATAGGTTACACACCAGTTTTTGTAGATCATTCTTTTCTATGATCCCATTGTTGAAAATATTAAGACACTTCAAGAATGCCTGGTAGTCATCTGGATTGCTTAATTTTTCCTTCACTTTCTCGCAGAAGATGAACCATTGACTGGATACGCCTGGAAGAAAGATTTAGAAGAACAAAAGGTTAAAATTTCTCATCACTTTAAGAAATCAAGCCAGATGAGAATTCTGGCATAAAAATCAGGACATGCATGACATTAAAACCTGAAACCCTGCACAACCATGTTCCAGCAATTACTTTAATAATCAGAAAAAGAAGAGGCTAAAAGATGAGTGGTAAATAATCTCCAGAACCATTCATTAAACATTCGAAGACAGTGGAAGAAAAACAATAAAAGCTGATTCTCATCATAATAAGAATGAAGTTTCAAAAAACTGATGATAATATATATGTTGATTTTATTCTTGTTCACTAAAATATGTGTTCATACTTCACCAATGTTATATGTAGAAAACTCCAACATGAACCCATCATCTTTCTAAGATAGCAAGAACATCCCAACGTTATGATGCCAAAAAACAAGGTTCATCCACAAAAGAGTATGAAGTTAGTGTGCTAGATAGCAAGGACTAAGATATTTTACAGCCATGAAGCCAGTATTGATAAAGATTATCAGAACTAGTTCAGAGGGCAAAAACAGAACACCTTTTGGAGAACATAAAATGGAAACCAATAAAAATTTGCCTTCTCCATTCACACACTAGAATAAAATCAGAAAACCTACTAAAATAATGTTTCAGAGAAATGTCAAATTCGTAAGTTGCTGGAAGTATAAAGGAGCATGAACCTTTGTCATCATAGGAAGCAACATTTGAATTTGCTCCAAAACTTTCAATCTTAGGAGCAGATTTCCTCTTGTCCCGTTGCAAACTGAAATCCCTATTGCTGTCATGCTCAAGTTCCCTATCATCCTGATCACGATTTCTTCTGTCCCTACCCTCCTTCTCCACACGCCTTCTCTGCTCCTTTTGTATTTTTAACGTTGCTTTGTCATCATCGAGTTCAGGTCGATCAATGCTAAGATCACGCTCACCATGAGAAGCAATGATTCTATCTCGACGACGTTGCTAGAAAAAGATATTCATTATCAGTCATGTGTTCTTAACCAACCAATCTCACCATAGGAGGAGCTAAATCAAGCTCAGTAGGAGGAACCCACACACACATACAACTAAAAATATTTTTTCTTAGACCAGTATAGAGACATATTACACAAAATAACTAAAGTTTATTGAAACAAGCCATTTGATTTTTATGAGCTCCTTAATGATTAATGCCAAGCATTACTTTCTTAATTGTCCTAGGAATGATTAAACTAAGTTTATTCACCTTCACAGGGGCGGAGCCACAGAGATCAGTGGGGGAGCTGCCCTCACTGGAGTACAAGCGGCTCTGCCCCTGAACACCCAGGTCAAACCCATCAATTGGTGGAAGGAAATAAAACGGCCTGCAGATACCTTGTCAATTTGTTGTTGCTGTAAAGGAATCACTGAGTTTCGGTGGGTAGCGTTTCTAGCATATGGAACTGTTTGCACCATGGCTGATGCAGAATTATCAGGTAAAAATCTGGTGAACTCATCAAGCAAATCTTGATGATCTTCAAAAAGTGCAGCGACCTGAAAGATCATTAGATAAAAAACAATTGAAATTGTAAATTTCCTTTAAAAGGATGAGCTTAAAATCCTACCGGGACACAGTAGAAAGGAAGAATGAGTATTTACCTCACTGTAGACCTCGTTTATGTCCTTGTGTTCTTTCCTATACATATTCAAAATGTCTAGGAATGACTTATAAACATGTTCATCATTTTGGAATCGCCTCTGTAGAATAGAAATCATGGGTCAATAGTCTGAAATGAATCAGTAAGAACTCCAGATAAACAGAAAAATGATATTTCAACCTTTATTTTGTTTACAAAACTGATAGCTTCTTCAAATTCAACCGTTTTCTTTGGTGGAGCCTCATCCTCATCAAGAGTTATTTCATAACCCTTTGGCAAGAAGGTGTTAAAACCAAAAATCAAGTTGTTGTGGCCTTTAAATAAATCTTTCACTCTAGCAATGACACCAGCTGTGTCCGTTCTGCAAGGAACAACATAAGAAAATGGAATTGTTAAGGATTAAAGCCAACATATCTTGCTAAGAATATAGCAAAATGTTAGAGGAGAAATAACCTTTGTGCCTTGAAGTCCTTCATGACCTCAAGGAACATGTCATATTTTTCCCTTTGGTCCTGAAACATGTCCTTTACTTCTTTGAGATAACTTAAAGCATCACTGGTAGTTAACTTCTGTGATGTGCCACTCCCACAGGCAGCAGCCCCACCTTTGCCTACGATTCCACCAGCACCTCCAATTGGAGCTTGTGACTGACCAAAGCTGCATCAAGCAAAAGTAGATGAAATTAAATGCGATCAACTTTTCTGAAACATGTCCCAAGAACAACCTTGTATAACACTTAAACTTGTACATGTGCAACTTTAACCTTTTAACAATACATCACTAGTTAACAAAAAATCTCATCCACACGTTTTCCGGAAAAGGAAGGATCAACTATTAAAACCTTCTTGGATATGCAAAGTTCAGAAATTGTAAAACACTTCAATGCATATCATCCCTAAGCTTCCATTGAAACCCCCATTTCTCCAGAAAAGGAAGGGTCAAATATTAAAACCATCCTAGATATGCAAAATTCAGAAACTGGAAAAGGCTTCAATGCATATCATCCCTCAGCTTCTACTAATCTTAATCGGAATCCTATCCAATCAATCAAGCATGAACAATGAAAAGGAGTATAACAAACTGAGTAATTAGATCCTGATTCCGATAACCATCAAGAGAGACCATAAACGATCCCCCAATTACTAAGGTAGAACAACCAACTCCTACGCATGACCCATAAAAACATTCGAAAAGGAGAAATGAAAAGCAGAAACCCTACAGCACAGAACTAAGGACACAATGATCAAAAACACTCATTCCGTCATACACCATTAGAAAACAACGAAAAAGCAAATACGTGTCGTTCAACACACTACTAACAGTGTAACCACAACCAAGATATAAGTTCAAACTCACGATTCTCCACGAGAAGAACCAAAAGGCCGTTTAAATTGCGAGCCGCCGCCACCACCAACAGTTCCACCCCCACCTCCAACATAAACGTCGTCTCGTATTCTCTTCATATCCCTAAACACAAACCATTAAAAAATTAATTTCCACACTAACCAAAGCGAAAAAAGAAAACGAACTGCAAAAAGCGATTCAGATAATGGGAATAAAAAAACCCACTGTCTCGAGAGAGTGAAGAGAGGTACAGAGGAACCAATCAGATCTCAGAAAACAAAGGAAAGGAGGAAGTTTAAGGTCTGGGTGGTTCTTCGATTGATCGCATGTGTGTGCTTTGCGTATAAAGAGTACATGTACAAGGCAAAGGTCTCTACAAGGGAGGGAATTGTTAGTCCCAGAAGGGAAGGAATTGTATGTTGATTGTTGAGCCCGAGAGGGCAGCGGAAGAGAAAATCAGCGACGAACCTAAGGCCTAAGGGACGTTAAAATAACAAATGAAAATGAAGAAATTATATATCTACCTGGATTTCATTTGTATGCTAACAAGGCCCAATTTAATATCAGATATATGTGCATGCTTTCATCTTGTAAATCAAACTTTAAAAAATTATTGTAGTCAGAGTTTTGCTTACTATACAAGCAGCATACCATACCTGTAGAATTAATTAATCATGATGAAAATGAACTTTAAATTTCACTATTTTCTGTTGAAGCTGAACCATTTTTCCCGTAAGAGAGAGAGAACGTACCATACCACAAACTTTAAGATGAATACAAAAACTGTTATGGAAGGGAACGATGAATTCTGAGGAATCCGGTGCAGGCCCATGGTTTCGGACCATCTTAGCGCTTGGCAGATCATCACAAAAGCTAAATTCTGGATATCCATTTTGTCATTGCTCACCTTTTTTATTAGGGTAGTTAGCTACTCGTATTAATTATTAGTTGATTCTATTAGTGAGTAACTAATATTAAATTATATCAACTTGATTTAATTAACAGACAACATCAATTATGTATTTAAAGATATTTAATAAAATTAGTTATTTAGTATTAATCATTTATGTTTAAAATAACTTCGGCATAATTTAAAAAAAAGATTTATAAAGACATGAATATTATATCTTAGTATTTCTTTAAATATTCTCATAAGAATTTAGATTTTATATATTTAATTTCACAAAAATTAAGTTTATAACTCTAAT
>JANIHZ010000008.1:14180673-14192241 GCA_027478365.1 Erythroxylum rufum
GAAAATATTCAAAGAAATATTAAGATATAATACTCATGTTTTTATAAAATTTTTTAAGTTATACCTTCATAAGTCATTTTATATATAAACAACTAATACTAAAAAGCTAATTTTATCAAACATCTTTAATGAACAGTTGGAGTTATCTGCTAGGCCTTGTTTGACAATCAGTGGATTGCATGAGTTGTTGGCTAATTCTATCAACGATTGGATGATATCGGATTAATATAGCTGATTTGATCAACATATAACATCGATTGTTTATTTAAAGATATTTGATAAAATTAACTATTTAGTATTAGCTGTTTACGTGTAAAATGACTAATAAGAACATGACTTAAAAAAGAATTTATAAGAATATGAGTATTATATCTTAGTATTTCTTTTAATATTTTTATAAGAATTTAGATAGTGTAAAAGAAGTTAACACCATTATTTCAAAGTTAAAGGAAGACTATATAATGGGATGATAACTCTTTGTATACTTTGACTCAAAATTGATATTAATTCAACTTTGAAAGTTAAAATTAAAAATATTAAATTTAAATAATAAACTTATTATCTCTATCTCTATCTACCTCTATGTCTTTGAGTAATTTGTAATAACTTTTAGATATAGTAGTCTTTTAGTCCCTTAATTTTTCAACCGCTAGAGGAAAAACGCTTTTTATATGAGCATTTTCAAAATCAACAAATTAAGTTCAATCCGTTAACTCAATCAGTTGATTACCAAATATAATTATTAGCGATTTCACATGGTAAAACATCTAAAATCCTTCAATCAGCCAAAAAAATGGCTAATAAATTATTTACCATACAAGATCATAATCCCCTATTAATTAACCACTGATAAAATTAGTTACCAGCTAATGTAATCATTTTCAAACAAGAGATAAGTTTCAAGTGACTATAACCATATAACCATGGCTCGTACATGACCATAGAGTTACCATTTTTACATGTCATCTATTGGTCCCAGGTTCGATCCCTTTGGTAACCAGCTACTTGAATTTCGAGAGACCAGCTGTGAAAAAGTATAAATGCCAAGAGTAAATTCACCTCACTTTCTTGCCAGTGGGTCTCCGTTGTTTTATGCTTGCTATCTTTTCCACACATGTCATTATTGGATGTAATAGGAAACCCATTACAGTGTGCGGGTGACATGTTCTTTCATAGAAACACGGTGAGTTCCAATTCTATCAGAATCATGGAAGCATGTGTGAAGGGACTGCTAGTAAAGCTTAGGCTTGGCTTAATTTCGTTGTACTGGCAACTGTTGGTGGAGGTGGTTGTCACTTGTCAGTTATTCTCTTTAAGTTCAATAATTGTAGCGTTAATATTCTAAATTATGCATACTTTTATATAATGATAGTTACCTGTGAAAACTACAAACTATACCTGAAATTGAATCCTGTGTCTGTCATAATTAGAGAATTTCTCCTCATAAAAATGACAAGAAGGGATTAATAAAAGATCAAATAAGAGAAACACAATATGTTTAAGGACCCTCTTATCGATTGGTTTCTTCAAGTATTCTATGATGGATCCCGTGTGCCATCAATCCACTTTATATATATGTGAAAATTGTAAAGTTGGAGCTCTTGGTAGTATATTTATGAAAAATTTAAGTTTCTGATGTATGAGAAAAATATGGATTTTCCTGGATGAAACGAAAATTGGATTAAAGGAATATTAACAATTTTTAATTGCTTAGAGTGGTGGGGTTAAGGTGGCTGTGCAGTGATGAACGATCTCGACTAACTTTTTGAATATAAAGGAAAAGAATAAACCACAAAGTTAATAAAACAAGGAAAATGATTCGACTTAAGGCCGAGAGATGTTAGTCGCCAGGGGAATGCGACAAAAATCTACGGTAGAGATTTCAGATGATCCTAAATGGCCAAGTCTTGTCTTGTCCCCGTCTTCCGTAACATGAAGCTGGGGGCCAGATGGGCACTTTAACTGAATTATATTGAATTCCATTCATCTCCAAGAGAGTTAAAATGACTTCGGTAAGTTCACTTGGTTTCTGCACTAATCATAGATGGTGGCCAGCAACTTTAATCCTTTGCTGATATAATGAGAATTTTACACATTTATAGATATTTTTTTTCTATCACAAGATCAATGTGTATGCCAAATATGCACACTTCAATTCAGTTTCGGCATTACATGTGAGACATAAGATCTAGTAAATTACATCTAGTGTAATGTATTACTACAGCAGAACCAACTAGTGAGCTTCACTTATGGATTTTTGCTTGCATCTCATTGCCTTCGTCACATGATGAAGTATTGATTGTGAAGAGAAACCAACGAAGGCTCTTGGATGTTAGAAGTGCACTATCATGAACATGGATGTCAATCTTGTCCCTTGTTATTGGATTGCAACTGTTCCCTATGAAAGATCAATACGCCACATTAGCTCTAGTTGCCGACGCACACTACTTAAAATGCGGAAAGCTATAGTGAAGGTTTGAAAAGACTAGATCACAGCTCATGTTAGTACTTATGCTCGTCTAGAACTAAGGTTCTGAAAACACGAAATTGGTTCCAAAATGCAGCGTCTACTCTTATAGACGTTTATATCCCAGTACATCCTTCTCTCTTTTCCATTCTTTCTATTTAGTTCGCCATAAGGTAGCGTATCTGTCTATACTAATTAATCTACCCCATGAACTGCTCAAAGGCCATTTTCTTTTCTATATTAGGGAACAGACAGAAACAAATTTAATATATGTTGCACTTTCCAGATTCTTTAACAAGGGTCGAAACTGTATCAGAATTATACATTTTTTGTAGAAAAAGAATGAAAGTTTTCACACTGAAAAATTTGAGATATTTTGCAGATAATGGGATAGGCAATTATAGTATGTGCAATGGATTTGAAAGTCTTCAGGGAAATCTAAGAGCGGCAGATTAGTATCCATCCCGTTGTCGCTGAGAACTAATCTCGAGCTCCTTTTCTCTATTGGCTTAGCTACATTAATTTGGTAAAATTCATGCATACTGACACTCTAGTTAAATATGCCACATTTCTGTCAACAAGCTTTAGCCCAAATGACAAGACCGGCAGCAACCCAAAAAGAATTGTCTCGGTTCCAACTCCAGTAATATAGCAAAGTTGTGACATTTCTCTAGTTGTTCACTTGCCTATATGATTTGTTCTCATTTGGCCGTTGACATTCCCGATGAGTTCTTTGATTTAACTATAATTACTCCTTTACTTTCACTGCGAACATGATTGGTATATGGGTACATAAGAGGGAGAGAGAAGAAATGGAGTCCAGCAAGCTTCACAAGAGTATGATATGGTTTACCACTTAAACTGTATCCAACTTGTGTAATCCTAGGTCTCCACTCCTCCTTTCTTAGACTTGATATGCTTCTTAGATAAGATTAGGTGATAAATTTGTGTGTGTGTGTGTTTTTTTAATGTATTAGTTTGACAGTAAACTATATTAAATAGATTTTAAGTCAGAATATAAATGACATAGTCGAACATCTTATTTTTTAAACTATTTATTCAAGTATTTAATGGTAAGCTTATGTAAAATTAAAATTTATCCCGAACTTATTTCTGTTTTGCAACATATTATCAGAGCTCTACTGATCTGATGAGGTTTTACGGTTTTGAAGATTGAAAATCAGTTGGGCCTTATTTCCACTAAAAATAAATTAAACACGAAAATTTAAAAATGTCTTTTAACAGTTTTTCTACCCTAATACCTCGTGTTTTTAACAACGAAGACTACTCTATCTGGTAATAACAGTCAGTAATGGACTGAAAAAGGTTGACATGTAGTTGCAGGGTGTTACATAACTAACCATATTCAACTCCTAACTCTTTTAGGAGAATTTGAAAGTTTGAAGATAAATGATTTTAAAAACATAGAGGAAAAATATATAAGAAAAATCCGAAGGGGGTGTAGTGGTTTCGCAAGCTTTCGATTCTTTTCTGACAAACACAAAAATCAGAAAAATTAAAAACACCAAAGATAAATAAAATTGATATTTGTTAACGCAGTTTGACACACCTTGCCTACGTCAATGGGACTATCATCCAACTTAATCACTTTCATGAAAGTTCAATAAATTTATACAATGGCTTTGAAAAGCCAACTCATACAATCCTTAAAACTATCTCTCAACCTCACTTCCCGAGAAAGATTTTTACACCTCGTAGCACAACTGACTTGTGTTAACTTCGATAGAGGATTTTTCTCTACTACTTTTAATGAAAGACAATTAATAAAAATAACTCAAGTGATTAATCAACTAAGAAAAGTATAACAATACACTTGAGATAAAAGAACCTTCCCTATGTTCAGCTTCTCGAAATATATCTAAATAATTGTCCACCAACTGGACTAATCCACGCCAGCACCATAATCAAACCATAACTGCTCAATTAACAACTGACATACAACACAACATGTACATAGTGCCCAAATACCTCCCAGTCGAAAGCCACTCCAATGGACAAAGGTTCAACGTAAGTGACTTCCAAAGTAATTAATGCAGGAGCGTGAATCTACTAAGGTTGAAATCACACACACGCACATGCATAAAGAAAGACACTCTTAACCGTGTACTACTCTAACGATTTAATATCAAATACAAAAACCCCAATGTTCTTCACTCACACAAATCATCCAGCTCAAATAATCCCAATCAAAACTATATGGCACATGACACACACGACACCCTCACAAATCAAAAGATACCCAGATAGACAAAAACCGAATCCACAACATCTTTTGCCAAGATACACATCAATTAGAGATAGAACCCTATCACAAATAAAAGATTATCCCCAATAACTTTTTGAGTCTAAGTAGTGATTGGCTATCAGTGTCCAATTAATATCTTATAGGTCTAATTAATAAACCAAAATGCCAAAATAAAATAAAAGGATGTATGCCATATCTTAACACTATATGTATATAGACAATCTCATGAAGTTAGTAAATCAGATTAAGTTGTTGAGAAAAGAGTTATGTAAATTTAGAATGGTCATTGTCTTCGATAAATTAGAATATAAAATCTCATTTTTAAAGGATTAAAAACATTTGTCAAAGTTTTCTTTGGCATAATTACCTAAGACCTTAAAAGTTGTTAAATAAAGAAGATATTTAAGGTAAGATATATAATGCATTAGATGAAACTTCTCTAATGAAGCACAAGGATGCAAAGGCAAAGTTCAGTGGCAACAAGAAGTAATATGTTAAAAAAGGAAAACACAGAAAACAGAAAAGGATAGGTTTTGTTCATATTGGGCAAACAAAGGAATGATACATAAAATTATTGTTGGTGGAGGCTTAATGTGAAATGCGAGTTCTGTAATAAAAGGACATATTGAGAATCTATTTAAAAAAGATAAAGTACTCGAGTATAAATATGCGTGAGAAACTTTTTATTCTAATTGTACATTATATAAAAACTATTGATGTTCATAATTGGCAATTTCATAGCAAGTGCTTAAATCACATGACCAACATTGAGAATGCGTTTCAAAAGTCTTGATAAAACCTCTACCTTTGGAGTAATGTTTCTTGGTTATTGTTAAAAGAAAAATAAATGTAGCTAATTCTACAATTTCAGGTATGAAAGTCTAGATGTTGTACTATTTGCACTTGAAATTTCATAAAATTTGATAAGTATAGAAAATTAATATTTATTATATTTCAAAGGCAATGTTATTACAATTTATGACCATCTTGGTTATAAGTTGATGTCTATTAAAATTGTTAGCTCAAGGCTTTTAAATTAATGATTTTGATGATGAAAATAAATAAATAATTAGTTACTGATAGAGATATTGATAAGCTTTTATTTGATGCATTAATATAAGTAAATTGTGTAGTGTTTTGGAGTAGATATATGCTAAATTTCTGTTTTTGTATTATCTTTAAGTGTTAGGAGTTTTTGGAAAAATAGAGCAAAAGAAGAGAGGGCTGCCACTGAAAAGAGTCACACAAAGGAGGATCGCCATCATTTTTTAAAAAGCAGATAGTTCAGCGTGCTTTGAAAAAGGGAAAAGAAGATAAAAGCGCTTGCAACCTATGGAGCAAAATGAGAGGGTTTAGTGTGTTTTGGAAAGAAGGCGCCTCCACTCACGGACTTAAAAAGAAAACAACCTCCACTATAAGACAAAAAGAGCTTCCATCCACTAGCAAAAACCACGCAACCTCCATGCACGCATAGACTCCATTCCATTCACAAAAACGCAATAGTCCAACTTAAATACTTCACACCACTACTCCACACACACCTACGACCTGCCTCCACTCCACTCTCACTTTCCAGCAAAAATCATGCAAATGACGCACCCCTCACACAAGCTCTCTAGGAATCACGCCGCAGATCCCTCTTGGCTTCAGCCTCCATTAACAGCTATGCACGCATATCCCTTTATTCATGCAATAGCCCAACTTAAATCTGTCACGCCACTCTAAAGAATCAATCTTCATTTTTGACTGCTGCTCTATGCCAACATTGTAGCAGCTTCCAAGAGGAGGAAAAAACACACGCCACCCTTCCACTCATTGCCATAACTCTCCACTCCACACACAAGAGACAAAGCCTCCTCACTCACAAAACAAAGTCCACCTGTAAAAGGAGCAGCTTCCACTTTTGGATATGAGCTTCACTAACGCAGCTTCAAACATCACAAGACGCAGCCCTCACACAAGCTCCATGCCAACAACCCAGCGACCTCTTCTTTCAAGCCCTCACCAACGCAGCAACAATGTAGCCACCATTCATCATCCACCGCAAGGCAACAACATCCACAAGGAGATTGGATAGCCCACTGATTTCTGTTTGGGAGCTTTGTTCTTCATTTATAATTGATTCTCTTATGAGTTTGTTTATGGATTATACTTGTGGATTGCTTGTCATGATGATTTGTGGCTAGAACTTTAGTTTCTCTTAGGGATTTGATATTTTGTTGATGCTTTAATATCGAATTTTGCTGAATCCATGACTCAATATTCATATACTTGTTGATTTTTCCTTGGGTTTATTTGTTTTCCCTTTGGATTATTTGAAATTGGCTTGGTATAAAATCACCTTTGGAAAAAGGGGATTTTTGCTAGATGATTGAAGGAAATTTAGGCTAGGATTTTCTTGTGAGTTGGAAAACCCAAGAAACTTAGGGGGTGAAAATTGAAGGTTTGAGTGTGAAACTTAAGAAACTCTAGGAAAAACTCAAGTAAGGGATTACTAAGTGATGTCTAGAGTGGATAGATTAATTCACCTTTAGGAGGAGGGGATTAATTACTCTTAAAATTCTCCTATAAGGTTAGGATTGTTCATTTGTGGAGGATAACTAATTTAATATTAAGGTAGGCAAAAATATCATTCCCTAAGAGAAAGTCATTCCCTATTGACGTTAATACCTATAATTGGTCAATTTTTATACTCTTTTCTTATTTAGTTATTGCACAAATTTGTCATATTTATAGTTATTATGGTCGCATTGAAATGGGTAGTTGTTTAGAAATTTCTTTGAGTTTTTAATAATTCGTTACATTGCTTTTAATTTCCCAAAATTTCACTAAACCTGATTTCAAACACTATCCACTAGCATAGATTTGAACTTTCTCATAATCCTTGTAGACACGACTCGGTTCTTACCGATTTATTGCTCAATTCAACAACCGTGCACTTGCGGTTCATGAACAAGTTTTTGGAGCCATTGCCGGGGATTAATGTTTGAATGTTTGCTTCTATAGCTAGTTTGATATTTACTTGTTGGTTTTCTTTTTGTCCCTAGAGTAACTTATTTGTTTCTTTTTCTTTTTGCATTTTTATTTTTTTGCGCAACTTGTTTGTAAAAGGATTGTATGCCCCGAACCACTAGATGTCAAGAAAGACAGTTTGACCTAGAGTTAGAAAGAACAGTAAAGTTAATTCGTCGGCAGAAGAAAATGGAAAATCAAGCAGAAGAACTTCAGAGAATTCAAAGAGAGAGGGATGAAAT
The DNA here is from genome assembly GCA_027478365.1 of Erythroxylum rufum. Lineage (NCBI taxonomy): Eukaryota > Viridiplantae > Streptophyta > Magnoliopsida > Malpighiales > Erythroxylaceae > Erythroxylum > Erythroxylum rufum. The sequence continues at coordinate 14,188,661 of JANIHZ010000008.1, forward strand.
GGCTCAAAGATTAGCTCAGTTAGAGGCTAGACTTGGTGTAGCTAATTTAACTGGAGGAAATGGAAGAGGAGATAACAGCAATGAATAGGAACAATTACAACGATGTCCTATCAGGGAATATGTCCAGCCTACATTGGTAGACAATTATCACGGTATCCAAAGACCTAATGTTCGTGTTCAAAATTTTCATATTTTACCTGGACTCATTAATTTGGTTCAGACAAATCAGTTTGGAGGAGCACCAATGGAGGATCCAAATGATCATCTTGCAAGCTTCCAGGAATTATGTGACACTATCAAAACTGAAGGGGCAATGCAAGATGACATTAGCTTACTTTATTCCCATTTTCTCTTCGGGACAAAGCAAAGAATTGGCTTCATTCAATTTCTGTTGATAGAATGCGAACGTGGCAAGAGATGGCACAATATTTATTGATTAAATTTTTTTCCACCTGGTAAAGCTGCAAAGTTGAGAGCTGAGATCAGTACATTTAGACAACATGACTTGGAACCATTTCATGAAGCTTGGGAGAGGTATAAAGATCTTTTGAGAAAGTGTCCACATCACGGATACCAAGAGTAAGTATAAGTGGAAATGTTCTACAACAGGTTGAATGGCCAAACTCGAACCATTATGGATGCAGCAATAGGTGGTACTTTGATGAGAAAAACATCTCATGAAGCATGTGCATTGTTGGAAGATGTGGCTTCAAACAGTTACCAGTGGCCCTCCGAGAAAACTAATGGAAAGAGAGGAATTTTAAAAATGGACCAAGTGACTTAGTTATCTGCTTAATTGGCAGCCTTATCCAATCAATTTTCAAAATTCAAGTCAAAGGAAAGACAGAATGAGCAGGTGACAACTACTAGTCAATCTTTCCACACCAATGATGTGGGAGTAGAACAAGCTCAGTTTATTAACCAAAGAAACTTGGGATTTAAGTCACAACCAATGGGAAATATATATAGTTAAGGCTATAGCTCTAAGGAGCAATATAACTATGGTATTCAAAGGAACATGCCCCACCCACTTGGATATGGACCACCATTGGCAGAACGGAGACCTTCCTTGGAAGAAATGATTGCACTTTTGTAACTGAGACAAGAAATTGTTTTCACAAGAATGAGAAGGAGATGGATGAGCTAAAGATGCAAGTAACCAGTATTGGGATTTCAGTGAAGGGTTTGGAAGTTCAGTTGGGACAACTTGAAAATGCTGTTGGGAATTTGAATTAGATGACATTTCCAAGTAATACTGAAACTAACCCAAGAGAGCAGTGCAAGGCCATCATTTTGCAAAGTGGAAAAGAATTGGAAGAGGTGAAACCTAAAGAAAAAAGCTCCACTCAGTCCAATGATAATGAAGGAAAGAATACTTGTGAAGAACCAAGTGCACCTACACAAGTTGAGACGGAAGTTAGTCTAGAGAAGAAACTAGAAGGGGAATTGCAAACAAAAATCATCCCCAAGCTACCATATTCTTAAAGATTTTAGCGCAAGAAAATCAATGATCAATTCGTAAAATTCCTTGAAGTCTTTAAGAAACTTGAGATCAACATTCCCTTGATTGAAGCTATTGAGCAAGTATCGAATTAAGCAAAATTCATCAAGGACATTGTTACCAAAAGACGAGATTTGGAGACTATAAGATATTATTGATGATCGAGGAGTGTAGTGCAGTCTTGCAAAGAAAGTTACCAAAGAAACTAAAAGATCCAGAAAGCTTCACAATTTCGTGTGAGATCGGCAACACATATTTTGGTAAAGTGCTTTGCGATTTGAGGGCAAGCATAAATCTCATACCTCTTTCCATCTTCCAAAAGCTGGGATTAGGAGAAGTTAAGCCATCGACAATTTGCCTCTAACTAGCCGACCGTTCTCTCACTTATCCTCAAGGTATTGTAGAAGAGGTTCTTATTCGTGTTGACAAATTTATTCTCCTTACAGACTTTGTGGTGCTTGGCATGGAAGAAGATAAGGATATTCCGATCATACTTGGGTGACCATTCTTGGCTACCAGAGGTGCAGTGATTGATGTGCAACAAGGGGAACTAACCTTGCTTGTAAATGGCGAGAAGGTGAGGTTCAACATATATAGATCGCTCAAACATCCAAGCGATACACTGACTTGCAACCGAGTGGATGTCTTATCCTCTTGTGTGGTAACATCTTTTCCTTCCCTTATATCTAAAGACCCATTATTGACATGTTTGGAAGGTATGTTTAGAAAAGATGCTATGGATGATGAGGATACATGTTTTATGATGGTATTAGATTATTTTGAATCCTTTCAAAATGTTGGTCAAACTGAACCTTTGTTTTTTTGTGACTAATGCTGATGTTACTGGTGATGTGAAAGATTTGCACCCATCGATTGATTTGAAACCCTTGCTTGAACATTTGAAATATGCATTCTTGGGTGCTAATCAAACTTTTCCTATCATTATTTCATCTTCATTGACTCCTTTAGAAGAAGAAAATTTGCTTAGGAGAAAATTTGCTTAGAGTGTTAAGAGAGTTAAAAAATGCATTAGTTATATGAGTTTAATTGTTGATACATTTAATTATTTACACTTAGCGATTAATGATATGAAAATGCTTAAGATACTCACTTTAATTTATATATGATTTTAGGTACAATTTGAAAGCAAAGAAATTAAAGTGAGTCAAGAGCACGACATATGGGCCATTTTTCGAAGATTAATACCTACTTGCCTTCATAGAGGAAGAAGAAAAAAATAATAATAAAAGACAAGAAAAATGAAAAATAAAGGAGTATGCAGCAGAAACTGCAAAACGACACAAACATGAACAAAACGCAGTGTAGGAGGAACAGGTTGCACGAAGCGTTCCATAAGTAGGCATAAACAAGCAGAGGCGTGCGGCATAAGGATTTAAAAGTGTTGCAAGGTTTATTCGTCCAATCAGCTACAGTGGGAGACGCTACAGAAGAGAATGGTGGAGGCACAACAGGCATGAGTGAAGCAGGAGTTGCAGCTCGGCTTGTTGGCGTGCGACGAGGAGCAAGAGGCTGGGAGGGTTTACCAAAGAGACATTTAATTGTCCCATCAAGCAATAGTGGAGAGCGCGGCAGTGAGAGCTGCATGAGGCAGTGAGGGCTGAAAGGGGGTTTTGGCTAGGGATTGAAATGGGGGATGAAGTATTTTTTTAGAAAGACTCATAAAGGGCTAGACGCCTTGACGCTGGTTTGGAGGTGACATCGACGCTAATGACCCGGGTTAAGTATTTTTTATTATTTTGTTGTATCTTTCTCTCATTATGAATTGATTGTGTTATCATATGTTAATTGAATTGGGTATTATGTGTGGATAATCGGATTTTTGTTATTATTCAGTTATTTGAGTATGAACCCATTGGGTATTATGAGATGATTTTAATGCGTTCATTGAATCATTAATTGCAAACCCATTGCTAGAATTTCGATATAATCCATAATTGTTAAGTTGAAATTCATGTGTAGCGACTAATAATTCGTAATCATTAGGGATAACATGACCTAGGTTAAATGACGCATCGTATGTGGTTGTTGCCTTGATTAATCGGTTTTCCTAATTCATAAT
>JANIHZ010000008.1:14192341-14203003 GCA_027478365.1 Erythroxylum rufum
TCTGCAACTTCTTTCTTCATTCCTTTCCACCAGAAATGCTCCTTCAAATCTCTATACATTCTCGTACTTCCTGGGTGCATTGTATAAGGCGCATTATATGCCTCATCAAGGATTTCGTCTTTCAACTCTGGCATATCTGGAATACATAGTCTGCTTCTTACTACCATCAATCCATCTTCCCTTACGTCTATTTCAGAAGGTTTACCATTTTTCATCTTTTCTCTGAGCCTGCTCAAATACTCATCTTGTTCCTGCAACTCCTTAATCTTTTCCTTCCATACTGGCCTTACTCGAAAATTAGCTAGTATATAACCAGATTCAGCTTGTCTCAATGTCACTTTGAGTTTGGCTACTTCCTTCAACAAAGGAAGATACACTGTCTCCACATATTCCATAGTGGACTTCCTACTTAGTGCATCTGCTACTACATTTTCTTTCCTCGGATGGTAGTCTATCATCAAGTCATAATCCTTTAACAATTCTAACCATCTTCTCTGTCTCAGGTTCAACTCTTTTTGGCTCATCAGATACTTAAGAGTCTTATGGTTTGTAAACACCCTAATAGTGACTCCATACAGGTAATGTCTCCAGATTTTCAATGCAAAAATTATGGTAGCTAACTCTAAGTCATGCATCGGGTAATTCATCTCATAAGGTTTCAATTGCTTAGAAGCATAATCAATCACCTTATCTCCTTGCATCAGCACACAGCCTAATCCCTTCCTTGAGGCATCACTATACACTATGAATCCATCATTCCCCGAAGGTAAAGTCAAAATCGTTGCACTCATCAATCGATGCTTAAGCTCCTCAAAGCTTTCCTGACATTCATCCATCCATACAAACTTCTGATTCTTCCTGGTCAATTTGGTAAGTGGAGCTGCTATTATAGAAAAGCCCTCCACGAACCTCCGGTAATATCAAGCTAAACCTAAGAAACTTCTCACTTCTGCTATATTCTTAGGTTCTTCCCATTTCACAACTGCTTCTATCTTCCTCGGATCTACGTGAACCCCATGTTCTGAAATCACATACCCCAGAAACACTACTTCCCTTAGCCAAAATTTTCACTTGTCGAATTTAGCATATAACTCGTTCTTCCTTAAAGTCTCAAAGGCAACCCTCAAAGTCCCTATTACTTTTAGAATAAACCAATATATCATCAATGAAGACAATGATAAATCGACCTAAGAAGGACTTAAAAACTTGATTCATCAAATCCATGAAGGTTGCAGGCGCATTCGTTAACCCAAAAGGCATGACCAAGAACTCAAAGTGGCCATACCGTGTTCTAAAAGCAGTCTTTAACACATCGGACCCCTTTATCCTCAATTGATGATATCCCGATATCAAATCTACCTTGGAAAAGACTCTTGCCCCTTGCAACTGATCAAACAAATCATCTATGCGGGGGAGCGGATATCTGTTCTTAATGGTGACATGATTAAGCTTCGTATAATCCACACATATCCTTAACGATCCATCTTTCTTCTTTGCAAAAAAGATCGGAGCTCCCCAAGGTGAAGAGCTCGGCCTAATGTACCCTTTCTCTAGTAAATCCTCTAACTGCTCCTTAAGCTCCTTCAATTCTGTCAGAGCCTTTCTATAAGACGGAATCGAGATTAGCATAGTGCCTGGAAGAAGCTCAATGGGAAATTCAATTTTCCTACGTGGTAGTAATCCTGGTAATTCCTCGGGAAAGACATCTGGGAATTTCATAACCACAGGTATTTCCTCTAACTTTCCTCCATTTGCCTTTGTGTCTACCAGATAGGCAAAAAATGCTTCACATCCTTTCCTCATCAATTTTTCTACTGTCAGAGCCAAAACCATTCTAGTCAGACTCATTTTTATATCCCTCATAAATAGTACCTTCCTACCACTGCCAATTTCGAACTCCACGATCTTCTATTTACAATCCAAGTTGGATTATATTTCTCCAAGGTGTCCATCCCCAAAATCACATCTAATCCTCCCGTCCTCAATGGCATTAGATCCACTACTAGTTGTTCCTCTCCAATAAATATCTCACAATCTCTAAATATTCGACTAATAATAATACCTTGGTTGATTGGAGTACTCACCATCAAAGGAGTATCCAATGGGCTCAATTCTCTACCATGCACAGTTCTACTCAATGACACAAACGAATGAGTAGAACCTAGATCAATCAAGACAACGATATTATCGTCAAATAGTTTAACCATACTAATTACAACTTCTAGAGCTGCCTCTGCATCCTCCCTTGTCATTGAAAACACTCTAGTTGGTGCTTGCCCCTTTGGTCTTCCTGGAGGATTCACCCTCTTAGTTGCATCAGAACTGCCCGCTTCTGTTACAGTCTTGTGCCCCACAGTTTCAGATCTCTTGGAAACTTGCATCTGACTCCTATCCTGTTTTGCATACTGAGGACATTCTCTGGCTATATGCCCCTTCTCTCCACAATTGAAACAAGCTCCAGTCAGCTTGTAACATTCCCCTCTTTGGAACTTGCCGCAATGGTCGCACTTATGGACCGATGACTTGTCCCCTTCCCCCCTTTTACTGCCTCCCACTGTTGAGGCTTGGTGACAAACAGTAGGATCTCTCATCGGTTTAGGCCTGCTTGCTCCACTGCTCTTCTCTTCAGACTGTACAAGGAAAGTCCTGGCACTTCTCTTAAACATAGAAGTACCACCTCCCCTCTTAAACTGTTCTCTCCCCTTTCTCTTTGTGTGCACAACACTCTTAATATTCTCAATGTTCTCTACCTTTAAAGCCACTTCAACCAAGTGCTAGAAGTCACAAAAATTCTGCACCACCACTTTCTCTCTTATGACTAGGTGCAAACCCGATTTGAATCTACAACACTTAACTGTCTCACTCATCATCAGCTCAGCTGCATATTGGGCCAATTGTGTAAATCGGCACTCATACTCACTCACTATCATCTCTTTTTGGGTGAGTCTCAGAAACTCCCTCTACTTTTGCTGAATATACACCTCAGACAGGTACTTCTTCTTAAACACTGTCAGGAAATCCTTCCATGCCAGTACTGATGGTCTCATCTGGCTCCCTGACACACTCTCCCACTAATGCAGAGCATCTCTCTACAGCAGGCTTGTGGCATACACGACCTTCTCATCATCCTCAGCATCCATCTGATCCAGTATTCTCTCGGTCTTCCTCAACCAAGTCTCGACTTTTTCCGGATCCGTGGTCCTATAGAAATCCACTACCCCATACTTCCTAAGCTTGTCAAACTGTTTCCCCTTCTTAACTGGGGACAGAGTAGAAGATTGAGGCATCTGGCCCATGGCCTAAGAAAATGTCTGAAACATCCTCGGATCTAATGGAGTAGGCACTTGCTCCCGCGAAAGAGAAGACTCCCGCGATTTTGATCGAATGGGCTCACTACTAGGCCCTACAGAAGCCTCAGCATTCCCTGGGGCTACAAACTCATCAGTACTCTCCTCTGTTATTGGAGAGTCAGGTGCGACTGATCCTAGCAATACTCCTCATGTCCTTTTACAAGGCGGCATCTTACTCCTACAGTAGAAACACTACCAATTAGCTACATTTCAATTTAGCCTAAATTCCTACATGTATGCATGGTGTGCATGTCACTTAATGCAATTCAATCACATTACTAATGCAAACAATTAATCACGTAGCACAACAATTCATCCTACTATGCATTCTAAGCCTAGGAAAAATCTAGTCACTCTGATACCACAAGATGTTGCGCCCCATTCCCAAAGCCCAACAATCGAACCGGAGTCAAAAACTTGAGCGGGTTTCCTTGTAGGGTTATTTTGACTAATACTCACTTGCTTTGAATCAATCTTTTCAAATTCAAACCCACATACTACCAATTTCTTTTGAAAGGTAGCAAAACGTGTTAGGAGTCCAACACTTCAAGAATCACTTCATTTGGAGGTCGAATGAAGAAGTTATGGTCAAAAGAATCCACCATGTTTATGTTCTTACTCACATTGTATATATCTTGGAGAGATTGCCATAACTTTTTCTACAGATGTTGGATTGATTTCAGTTTTATACAGTTCAAAAGAGGACTTCGAGATTTACAACTTTCATGAAGAACTCGAAGCGAGAATCAGCTTCAAAAAGGGTCAAAAATAGAACATAAGATGACAACATAAACTAAGATGGTCAAACTAATACGGAAAAAATCAAACTAAGACGGTCAAACTAAGACAGAAAAAGTCAAACTAAGACAGAAAAGTCAAATTAAGATGGTCAAACTAAGACAAAAAAAGTCAAACTAAGACTGTCAAACTAAGACGAAAAAAGTCAAACTAAAACGGTCAAACTAAGACGAAAAAAGTCAAACTAAGACGAAGATGACGTCACTAAGAGGAAGATGACGTCACCTAAGACGAAGTTGGCCAAACTAAGATGAAGATCACGTCACTAAGACAAAGATGACGTCATCTAAGACGAAGTTGGCCAAACTAAGAATGAAGCAATCAAAAGCGCATAACTTTCTCTACAAATATCATATTGAGGTCATTCTTAGACCGTTTTAAAGAAAACATCTAGACCTACAACTTCTATGAAGACATCCAAAACAATTTTTGCCTCTATAAGGTTAAAATTTTCAATCAATGCAGCTGTCCTAAAGGTTCACCCTATGCTGCAACATAAACTTCAAATAATCATAACTTTCCACTACGATATCCAAAATTTACAAACTTTATACTGTTGGAAAGATGGAAAGACCCTCTACAGCTTCCAAATAGACAATTTCTACCAATTCTACCAAGATCATTCCATATTTTTCCCTCAAAACTTGAACACTAATTTTATCCCTAAAAAGACCTGAAGTATGAAATGCAATGTAAAACTTGAAGAGTCAGAAACAAAAGTAATCATATTTCATTTACAAAACCAAACACAATTTGAGCTTAACTTTAATAACAATAAACACGCTCATCAGTAGCTTAATACAAATAATAGAAATGCAGATGAATGCTCCATGTTTGATGTGCTTATGAAGCTAGCCCAAAGTTACTAACTTAATCCAAAAGACACCTAGCTAGCTTGGAGTATCCAAATGCCTTGCAAGGGTTACTTATCTTCTTGATCCACACCTGAGGAGGGAATAATGGGGGTGAGATACACGGCTTAGTGCCTAATATATATATAGCCATCGGTAATTAGCACAAATTATGGCATATGTATATATGTATATATATATATATATATCCAGCACATGCATCGTATTTATCTCAATTCACAAAACAACTCATAGCATATAACACTCAATATGCTTCGTACTTAACAGTTCATTTATGCAATGTACAACAAACGGCTCGAGGGTTCCATGAAACTGAATGAGGAAACCAAAGTTTACCCCATGAACAGAATGAGTCCAATTTCAGAGCTCATATGCCACAAGCGGGCAGCCGGGCGAAGGCTTTTGTCAATGTGCACGTGATGAGCAGAATGGTTCCACTCTCGCCCAAACAGAAGCACATAATCATGCTCAGAATCGTTTTTTATCAAAATGATATGCTTTTCCTTCTTTTCGTTTAACACAAGAGTCATAATTACAAACACACAAATAGGCAAGAATATTGCCCAATTACACAATAACCATAAATATATTACCCACCTACCTATTAAGCTTGCGAAAATCGAAGTCAAGCTTGCCTTTCCCTTTACTCTTGGGTAGTGTCCCCTTGGTTTCCTAACACAACCAAGGTTCCAATCAAACAATTCCAATACCACTTATAAACTTCAGAAAATCATATAATCACAATAAATATGAGTGAAACTCAAATCTGACCTACCCATGACCCACTTAGGTTAGAAAACCCAAAACCTAACTTCGAAACCTTAAAAAAAATCAACTGGTTTCTTTAAATCATCATCTTCCAAACCAACACCCATTCTCTACACGAAATACTTTCTTTCTCTAGTTCTCTCTCTAACATGGCAAGAAGAAGAAGATAGACTTACCTTGGCAACATGATTTTCCTTCTTTTTCTTTTTTCTCTTCTTCTTCTCTCTATTTTACGTTTTCTCTCCCTCTTTTTGGTTGGTCACAACATCTTCCACCCTTATCTAATTTCAATCCCTTTTGTTACTCCTTTCCTTCCAATTATGCCCCTCCTTGACCTTGTTCTCCCAAGTTTGCCCTTATTTTGTCTTTTGTGTCTGTACACCTTCAATATATTAACTCCACATTAACTCTAACTAACTCCCAATCTTTCCAACTAATTTCATTCTTTATTCAAGCCTACTAAATTAATGACCCAATTCTAAAAATAAATAATTAAACAAACAACCAAGCATGAATAAACCATTAAGCAAATAATAATATAAAAAATTTAAAACAAATCGGGATCCAACATGTGTTTCCAGAGGACTCACCAGGTTTGCCACCAGTAAGGAAAATCGAGTTTGCCATTGACTTGATTCCCAAAACCGCACCAATTTCCATACCACCGTATAGAATGGCTCCAGCTGAACTGAGGGAGCTTAAGGAACAGTTGGAGGAACTGTTAGAGAAGGGGTACATATGATTGAGTTCGTCATCATGGGGAGCATCAGTTTTGTTTTATAGGAAGAAGGATGGGACATGGCGTATGTGCATCGATTACTGGGGACTCAACAAAGTGACTGTTAAGAACAAGTATCCTCTACCTCGGATTGATAATCTGTTTTATCAGTTGCAGGGAGCAGGGGTCTTTTCCAAGATTGACCTCAGGTCAGGCTACCTTCAACTCAGAATCAAGGAGTTTGATGTAAGTAAGACAACCTTCAGAACACGTTATAGGTATTATGAATTTCTGGTCATGCCCTTCGGACTGACCAATGCTCCGGATGCATTTATGGATCTTATGAATAGGGTCTTCATGGAGTATCTGGATCAGTTTATCATAGTATTTATTGATGACATTTTGGTTTATTCCAAGAGTGAAGGGGAACATGAGGAACATCTCATCATAGTGTTGCAAAGATTAACAGAGAAGGAGCTTTATGCCAAGTTCAGCAAATGTGAATTCTGGCTTCATGAAGTGATTTTCCTTAGACATGTGATTTCTAAAGATGGGGTACATGTTGATCCAAGAAAAATTGAAGTAGTGGTGAATTGGCATGCACCGACGACAGTGGCAGAGGTAAGAAGTTTTATGGGTCTGGAAAGGTATTATAGGAGATTTGTTGAAGGATTCTCAATGATAGCGGCTCCTATGACCAAGTTGTTGAAGAAGAATCAGAAGTTTATCTGGAGTGATGAATGTCAGAAGAGCTTCGAGGAGCTTAAGTGCAGATTGACAAGTGCTCCAATTTTGAATTTGCCTACAAGAGAGAAAAGTTATACAGTATACAGTGATGCTTCAAGGAAGGGTTTGTGTTATGTATTGATGCAAGGAGACAAAGTAATAGCTTATGCTTCACGGCAGCTAAAGCCTTATGAATTGAATTACCCAACCCATGATCTGGAATTGGTAGCAGTGATTTTTGCCATGAAGAATTGGAGACACTATCTGTATGGGGTGCAGACGAAGATTTTTACAGATCATAAGAGTCTCAAGTATTTGTTAAGTCAGAAAGAGATGAATTTGAGACAAAGAAGATGGTTAGAGTTGCTCAAGGATTATGACTTGTTAATTGAGTACCACCCAGGAAAGGCGAATGTGGTTGCGGATGCCTTGAGGAGGAAATCCTCTATTGCTTATGTTCAAACAGTGTATTTGTCGTTATTGGAAGAAATGGAGAAGCTTAGAATAAGTTTGAAACAGGAGGAACCCGATTGTGTTATTGCAAATTTTAGAGTGAGGCCGATACTCAGGGAGAAAGTTAAGGAGTTACAAGCACAGGATGCAAAATTAAGCATGCTCCGAGAAGAAATTCAGAATGGCAAGTCTGAAGTGATAGTGAGAGATGATGGACTTATGGTTGTCGAAAACAGACTTTGTATGTCGAATGTCAAAGAAGTTAAGGATGAAATAATGGATGAGGCACACAATGCGCCTTATGCCATACACCCAGGTAGAACCAGGATGTACAAAGATCTGAAAGAGCATTTCTGGTGGAAAGGCATGAAGAGAGAGGTAGTTGAATATGTGAGCAGGTGTCTAGTGTGTCAGCAAATCAAAGCTGAGCACCAGGCACCATCTGGCAAGTTAAGGCCATTGTCCATTCCAGAGTGGAAGTGGCAACGAGTAACTAAGGATTTTCTGATGGGTTTGCTTAAGACTAGTAGGAAGCATGATGCCCTATAGGTCATTATTGATCGGTTGACAAAATCAGCCCATTTTCTGGCAATTAAACAGACTGATTCTCTGCATGTGCTGGCAAAGAAGTATATTAATGAGATAGTAAGATTACATAGGGTTCCAGATTCCATAGTTTCTAACAGGGATCCTCAATTTACTTCGAGATTCTGGGGAAGTTTACAAGAGGCTTTGGGAACCAAGTTAAATTTTAGCACTGCTTTTCATCCCCAGACGAATGGTCAATCTGAGAGGACCATTCGGACCCTTGAGGGAATGCTCAGGGCATGCGTGATAGACTTCAAAGGAGCTTGGGATGAGCACTTGCCATTGGTCGAATTTGCTTATAATAATTTGTACCATTCGAGCATTCAAATGGCTCCTTATGAAGCACTGTATGGGAGGAGATGTAGAACTTCGATATGCTGGGATGAAGAAGGAGAAAGGAAACTCATAGGGCCAGAGTTACTTCAGATGATAGTGGACAAGGTCAATTTGATTAAGCAATGACTTAAGGTAGCTCAGGATAGAATGAAGAGCTACACTGATGCACACCAGAAGGAGATGGAGTATGAAGTCGGTGACAAAGTATTTCTTGAGACGTCTCCTTGGAAAGGAGTCATGAGGTTTGGCAAGAAGGGCAAGTTAAGTCCAAGATATGTGGGTCCTTATGAGATTTTAGAGAGGATCGGACCGCTAGCCTGTAGGTTGGCGCAGCCACCAGACTTGTAACAGATATATGACGTTTTTCATGTATCCATGTTGAGGAGGTATAGATTGGATCCATCCCACATCATTCAGACCACTGAGGTTCAACTGAGCGATGATCTGAGTTATGAGGAGATTCCAGTGAAGATCTTGGACACTAAGGAAAAGGTTCTCAGGAATAAGACAATTCAGCTAGTCAAAGTCCTATGGACAAACCATTCTGTTGAAAAGGCCACGTGGAAGCCCTTGGAAGCCATGAAGGAGAAGTATCCATACCTCTTCAATGAATCAGGTAAGAATTTCGAGGACGAAATTCTTTAAGGGGGCGAGAAATGTTGGGCCCTAAATTTTTTTATTATTTGATTAAGCATGATTCGATTAATTTTGGGGTTTTATTAGATTAATGTATGTTGGAGCCAATTAGCATGTTAATGTTAATGAGGTTGTGTGACATAAGAGATTAAATTAAAGTGTTAAGGTGGTAACTTATGCTTGAGGGGTAGTTTAGGAAGATCACTTAAGTGGGAAAGTCTTAATGCTTTGAAAGAGGGGCAAAATGGACTTTTGCAATCACTAAGGGTTTAAAAAGGAAGAAGAATGAGTTGTCTTTAATTTGAAAAGGCAAAAAAAATGAAAATTGAGAGAAGAAAGGAGAGAGAGTGTCGTGTAGGGAGGAAAAAAAAGAAAGAAGAGAGAGTTGAGTTAGGTTTTGATTTTTCTTAACCTTTAAGAGGGATTTTGAGCGTGAGCCAGAAGAGAAGAAGGAAGAGGAAGGTTCAAGCTTCCATTTGAGCCAAGAAACCCTTTGGTTGGGTGAAGATTCAAGGTAAGTGATTTTTAATGTTTTGGATTTTTGAAGTGGTTTTGGTTCAAAGAGCTCAGGAATGGTATGGGTTTAGGTATTCTAGGATCAATTTCATGCATTGGGTTCTTTGGGTTTTCCAATAGGAGAGCATAATTGGAGTATGTGCACACTTAGGCTTTTTTAAGCATATCTTGAGTTATAGAACTCCAATTGAGGTGATTCTTGCTTCAAAACAAATTAGAGACTTAGAGTTACAACTTCTTTGAAGAAGTCAAGTTATGATTTTGGTAATTGATTAGTGTACGCTCACCACCATGGTGGAATGACAGCAAATGACCCTTCAGGAAAATAAGCACAAGGTTTAAGACTCCGGATGTTAGGCTTCGGAAACGGGGTCCAACAACATGCCCAGTAGAAAGACAAATTTCATGATTGTTCTTGTAAAGTCGAAATTAAATATTTCAATCACATTAAAAATATTTTCTGTTGGACCCTGGAAATTTTTCTTTAAGTAAGCATGATTCTGGATAATTTGTGGAATTTAGATAGATTAATTTTTGGAACTATGATGGTGTCAAGGTTAGTAGGATTTGTTGAATGGATAAGTGGAAGTAAAGTGTTGATGTAATAAGGATGTTCAAGGACATTTTTGGGAGATCACTTGAGCATAAAAGATCATAAGCTTATAAGGAAGAATAAGATGGACTTTTTGGGCTCATTAAGGGTAAAAATAGAAAGAAAAAAAGTGTTGTTTTGCTTATAAGAGGAGAAAAACATGAATGAAGAGGGAGAAGAGTGAGAAAACAAAATTAAGAGAGAGAGAGGTGAAAGGCTTCGGTGAAAGAAGGAAAGAAGAGAAATCAAACTTGTTAAGGTAGGTTAACCATCTTTTCTTTTTGCTTTATTAAAGGAATGAGTTGTGTT
>JANIHZ010000008.1:14278426-14289965 GCA_027478365.1 Erythroxylum rufum
GGTCCCAACAGTTATGGTATCAGAGCAAGAGTGGAAATGCTCTGGTTTAGTTTGGTTTTTCGTAAGAGGTTGGACATCCGGTAATGGGTTCCAACATAATAAATCCAAAATATTTTAAAAAAACTTACTTTATAAACTCACATGACCCCAAAAAAACTAACCCAAAATAACTTTAGGGATCATTTAGTGAATTTGGAAAATTTGAGTTATTTTTTATCCTAGAGTGTGCTGACATCAGCACTATAAGTAGGGGATGCATGCGTATGTATTGCATACGTCAAAACTAAGTGGAAGCCAGACGCCTCACGTGCTCTACACTTAAAAAATGTGCCTTAATCTTTATGGTATGTGTTCGTCACGTGCGTGGACTCACGGATGCTCCCACCACCTCTGGCACATGTGTTGCATGTGCTAGACACACATCCAATATGCGTTAGATGCCCACGCCAGCTGTCCTGAGTACATGGATCATATGCGCCGAACACCTAATGTGTCCCAGAAGTAGCAAAATACTTCTTTATAGCACCTCCCTCTAGTGACCCAAGAAAAGCAATTTTTTGATAACATTTTAGTGATTTTTTTGCTAGATTCTGATTATATTTCTCCCAAAAATCACCCTGAAGACCATTTTGACCCTTTTTTAGGAAATGAAATAATTGAGTATATTACTATAGTTGAAGCTACAATAAAAATACAGTAAATCGATAATTGAGTATATTACTATAGTTAAAGTTACAATAAAAATATAGTAAATCGCATTAACTTCATGATTTCTAGCTAACTAGGTGCTTGTCAACAACTAAAAGAAAAGAAAATGAAGTTTAATTACAGGTCACTACCACTATAACATAGAAAAATATCAGGCGCTATAACTACCATATAGTTCTCATATTTGCAGTAAGTAGGGAAGGGACATTGTTTGCTACCATTGCCACTCTCATCCAATTCATGATATTCTCAGCTAGATGGTATTTGTCAAGCTTCTTTTTCACACAACGCTTGTTCAAAATCAATTCAAACAACAAATATATAATTTATATAAGCAAAAACATATTAATTTCTCTAACTTCTTTATGGAGAAATTTGAAAATCTCTGTCCATATTCATACAATCATAGAATCGCTCTAATATCATATGTTGGTCATAAAATGAACTTTGATTATGGATCCCGGATCAAACATGAACTTGTATTAGTGGAGAAAATACAAAAAAAAATACTTGTTTTGTTATCTATTTAACAATGAACAAGCTCTTGAAACTTTCAAAAAACCTTTATGAAAGTTGTATATCTTTATGCCATTAACGTCTTTCTACGCCTTTCTTATTACACTAGTCTCTTAATGAGTCAACAATACTAAATGTCCATGAATTTACTCAAGTGGACAACATACCTTATCAGCTATTTATAGTATCCTTAATGGGGCTCTTCATCACAAGCCAATAAATAACCGGTCCACATTGATTATGACTTATTTTTCTCAATGAACTTTAGCAAGTTTAATCAAATCCTTTATTGAGCTTCATTATTATTTTTAATCCAAATCAAAATTGATTTTCTTAATCTTAATTTTATTAAAATCTATAATTAATAATTGTCTAATTAAAAATCATTAACATTAATTATTGAGTTAGTGCTAATAATTTTTATATGGTTACTTTCCAAATCACAAAAAACGTCTAAATAAGGAGTTTTGGAAGATAACTATAAAACCACAAGTCTTAGATGCAATTTGTCCATACTTTGCTCCTCTTTAAAAATTCATCATCAAGTTGATGGGTAGAAGAAAAAGACATAAAATGATATTCATTCTTTTAGTGTAATTTAACAAAAACTATTATTTTAAATGTCACGGAAAGGAAATATTTTGTTGCAGCAATCCAGCAGTGGAGGATATTGTTTAGAATTGCTAGTTTCTTCTTTTTTGTTTTTTTATTCACTCTGGCTACAGCCCAATGAAATTAGATCGAGAATGACCCATATTCGGGTATAGGATCGGTCCGGCTATTTTCTCGCCTGTTTTATTTTAAAATAAATGAAAAGAGAGAAACTAAACTCGGACCCGCATATAAACCGATCCAGCTCACAAAATTTTCAATTTCGAAGAAGATGAGCGCCAAACAGGAAGCTATGGCGGGAAGCGATCATCCGCCACAGAAGCAGCTCCTCTCCCTCATACGTGACTTCGCCTCCGAGAAGTCTCAAGGAGGTAAATAGCGTCCAATAACTTTTCTCTCTTTCTCCTCTCTTTCTTCGTACTTGTGTTTGTGTGTTTGGTGAGAAAATGAATGAGACTGATGGTATGCTGTACTCACCAGTGTTTGTTGGTTACTGAGCTATAGACTGTCGTTTGGATATGCTCATTCACTAGTTTGAGTACGGTCAACGTGTGGAGATATAACGTTTTTATTTGCTTTCTTATCCTTAGTTTTCTCGGAAACGAAACGCGGGATGAAGTTTTTGGATCGTGAAAATATTTAGGCGAAAGACAGTGCTTAGAGCCAGAGATTTTAAGCTCTGCGGTTTTATCATGTTAAGAATGTTTACAAATCGGAGATTTCAATTTTCGATTTGGTTACTCCTGTGTAATCTTCTGAATCTGTGCTACGCTTGCAACTGTACAGAGCGACGAGTGGTTGGCCTAAAGAAGAGAGTTGAAGAGCTACGTCTTGAGCTTAACACATCGAATTTAGATCTGGAAGAGGCCAAACGGTTCAGGGAAACCACTGAACAAGATCTTAAAGGATATGAAGTTGAATTGGCTTTGAAAAATGCTTCAATTCAGGCGTTAGAAGTTAGTTATCTTTTACAGTTCCATTTCATCTATGATTGATCTTTCCCTTTACTTCTAGTCCAACTTTATATGAATATGATCTTAACTAATAATTAAACCATACTGATCGTAGGCAAGGATTTCTCTTATTCAAGGTGAAATGGCATCTGTTGGATCCGAAGTTGAGGTTCTTAAGGTAATAGTCAGGTCCTCTATTAGTTTGCTACAATTGAAAATCGGTTTCTGAATTATTTGTTTTTTCTAATTCTTTTTATCTACCTTACTGAATGGTATGCTTGATATATGAAAAGAATGAAGAAAGAGCTTCACGGTACGGCCTTGTTATCCTTGCTAGTGATTATTTTAACTCCAAGAATGATTGTTTGCTTTATTCAAGTTTAAAGAAAGTGATGGATGTGATCCTAATTGTTGATCTATCTCCAATGCGTCTTCTATTGAATTCACAGAGACGAGTTTATCAGACAGATGCTTGAGCTTAATGATAAAATAAGGTTGGTGCTACTCATCGGAGTCTAGGGATGTCAAAAAGGGTCCGGCCTGATTTTGGCTTGGGTTGATAGGGTTATGGGCCGACCATATTCGGCCCGATTGGGTCACAAGCCGAGGTCGAGCGAGCTACAACCAATTCAGCTCGGCTCGTGGTTCGACCGTTACTTCAAAAACGACATCGTTTTTGACAATTCTTATTAAAAAAATAAAAATTGTGAGCCGGGTTGGTTGGACCATAGGCCAAGCCATGGGCCGGTCCGTGGGCCACTCGAGCACGGCTCATTGACATCTTTATCGTCATTTTTGACATTTCTTGTAAAAAAGTATATATTATGGGCCGGATTGGCCAGCCATGAGCTAGGCCATGGGCCGGTCTGCGGGCTACCCGAGCTCGGCCCATAGACATCTTTACTGAATCTTGCTTGAATTAAAATAACTTTATTTTAAGATGAAACTTTTCTGAGCTCATAGTGAAATATGTTTTCCTCCGTAGGAATCATACACCATGACGTAAAGAGTACTTTTATTTGGATTTGCTATGACCAACTAATATACAGCGGTAACTGTTTTGGTGAACTTACGTCTTAAATAGGGGATTTCAGGAGAGTATAGCAAGTAAATTGCTGAATGAGAACGGCACTGGAACTGCAGAAGGTGTTGTTCTGTAAACCAGTTTACATATTTAATTTTACCTCCCTGTGTTTCAGTTCATAAAGATAAATAGAAGATACAATGCTGGAATTGTATTTCAGAAACAGACCTTGCAATTCCAGACGAGGTAGTTACAGAGGTCGATTTTTCTGAAACAACTGAAAAAGAAAAGGAGTACCTGACGGAAGAAAATCTTCAAAAGCAGGTTGTAAAATTATCGCCATTATATAGAAGTTCCAGAATGTTTTAGCTGTAAACCCTTTCTTTAGAAAATAGTCCATAATGTTTGAGCTGTCTGTGTCTCTGCAGGTCCAACAGGAGTACCTGACACTTCTAAGGAACGTATCACCAATGGAGGGTACGGCGAAAGAAACAAAAACGTTGCAGGACCTGACAAAATATCCATAGAATCTTTATTATGGCTATAGTGGTTACTCGTGTTTGTTTTAGTCTTGCATGACGGTATGCTTGGAGGGAGGGGTTAGAGTGTTGGGAGAAGAAAAAGTGTGGAAATCTGAAGCTCTAATAACTGAGAAAATGATAGCAGAGAGATGCTATTCGTATGTGAACAGATGAATGCTCCCTATCCTTTAAAAAGCCTCTGTTTTCTGGTGAAATACTAGGGAGAAATAAGTATTCTACTTGTAATCTTTCCCAATGAATTCGATAATCGACTTCCTTTACCAAGATGGCGGGTGAAACTCATGAAATCCTCTGGGGTATAATTTTTTAATAATAAAAATGGATCAACTCGATGCCTAAAAATCCTTATAAGCGCTGCAATATTCATCCATTTGGTAGGATTGAACACCGTGGCCCCATGCCACTGCCCAACCTAACCGTACTATTAGCATTGACTTTTTTTTTTACTACCAATGAAAAAGAATGTTTCCGCATAATATTGAAAGCAAGAATACAAGCCCACTATTAGATTCCCAAGTCTTGATAGTGGGATTGTGCAGGCATTAATGAGCTTTGATCAATGTTTGACATGTAGAATAATGAGTAAGGCAATGATGTTATAGGTCTTATAGGAGAACTCAATCTCATAAACTTTGAAAAGTTCATAAGCCAATATAAACCCCATATTAGCTGCTCATTTGACCGATTTGGAGATTGGATCGTAACATTCCAACAGGCTTTATAGTGCAGGCATTTGCAAGCTGGCTGTACGCTAGGCTTTTTCTATCCTCAGATGAACACTGTAATATTGACGTCATTACTAGTGTTAGTTCTGATATTAATTGTTACAGGTCTTATGAGACAACCCAATCCCAAAAAGCTAGTTTAAAGAGTGGGAAAACACGCTAACCGGACCATGATTAGGTTGTAAGGTGATTCGATAGTCATGCTCCCATCGTGGAGGTAACTGTTTCGATTCTAAGAACACATGGCCAAATTTGTCCAAAAAAAGCTACAAATCTAGCGAATTCTCAAAAGGTCTTAGTGAGACATGTGTAGCTCAATCTGCAATAAAAAACCCTTACTAGTTAATTGTAAAAATTCCTTATCTGAGATTGGAGCTAGCTCATTTTGCTTTAATCTATGAAAGGTGCGAGTCTGTCCTTTGTGTTTGAAACTCGTGGTGAGATACTTGTAATCCATCTCAACTAGGCCCAAAGTTTCTAACCATTATACACTAAGAACTGCTTGGTAAGCTGCAACTGGTAAAATGTAAAAATCAACCTGCGCTGGATGGCCTTGGATTATGAGCATAAGTGCTAAGCAACGTCTGGTGCATTCAACTTCTTCCTTGTTACCTACGATGACTTGAAACTTTTTGTCACGAATGATTGGTATGTCAAATTTCTCTCCAGCCGTCTGGTTGATGAAATTATAATTACTTCCTCAGTCAATGAGCACTACTACTTCATTGTTTCTCAACTTAACCAGGACCCGAATTGTTTGAGGGTGTGTCACTCCTGTCATTGCATCAAATGATATATCTGGTAGTACTGTAGTATTTGAGGTTTCATATGAAAGAGGATCAATATCTACAATCATGAATAGCTAGGGTCGTTCACATCGATGTTTGGGTATGTACTTTTAATTGCAATAGTAACAAAGCCCCTGCTCACGGCATAGTTGTGCTTCCTGCCTTATGATGTGACGAATTGGAGCAGCTGAGACAGTGGTCGAGTTTGTTGGTGGTGGTCATAGGATGTTTGGTATTGAAGGTGTCGAAGTCTTTTTGTTAGTTGCTATAGCTTAGGCACGGATGAAATTCCCTGATTTATTTTGCAAGAAATTTTTTTCCTCTACAAGTTGTGCAACTCCTATGGTGTTTACGAGGGTCCTGGGTTGTTTCAATCGTACATCGATTCGAATCTTGTCTCACAAACCTGCAATAAAGTTACCGATTTGGAAGACTTCGGGTAGGCCGTCCACCCACTAAGAATGCCTCTCAAACTCCTTTGGTAGGTTGCGACCATTGATGTTTATTTGAGCTGTGAAAGAGCTTTAGAAGCATTCTCGTAGTCAGTAGGACCAAAATATTGTAATACGACTTGCTTAAATTCAGTCCATATGAGCGATCCATGGAATTTTCTCAGCCAATGATATCATTGCAATGCAATTCCTTCTAGATGAAAGGATGCGTGCTGTATTTGGTGGTTTGATCCAATGTCTTTAAACGTAAAATATTGCTCTGAAAACAGATCCGTCCCATTGGGTCCTCGCTGTTGAACTTCGGAAAAGAGAGTTAAAGGCTTATGGTAATTGTGGTCTAAGGAAGGCTATGCAGTACATGGCATTATGGGTTGCTAGATGACTTAGATGGAGCAAAGGGATTCTTTATGTCAATTGTGTTTGAATTGCTAGAGACTCGAACACTTTGAATGTTCTGTCATGATTATCTGCACTGCAGCATTAAGTTGACCAACACTTGAATCATGGTGAGCCAACATCTCATTAATTTCATTTCGGAATTTAGCGTTACACTGGGTTGGGTAGCCATGAGTTAACCTAGCTCTAATTGGTCAACCCCTTCTACTGCTCGAGGGGTACATGGATTCTTAGGATTGGCAGGATATTACAAAAATTTTATCCAGGGATTTGAAAGCATGGCTATACCTTTGACACAATTATTAACAAAAGATGGGTTCCAGTAGACTGAGGCTGCAAATTCTGCTTTTTGAAGAAAGCCCTTACATCACTCCCATTGCTTTAACTTCCTGATTTTTCACAACCGTTTACAGTCGAGTGTGATGCTAGTGGCAAAGGTATCGGTGCCATATTAACACAAAATCAACAACTTATTGCATTCTTTAGTAAAGCTCTCACGTGTATCCTACTTGTATTTCTTTGCCATCTCACTGCCAAATGCGGATTGATCAGAAACATTACAACAGGAGGTAGCTTAAGACTCCTACTGTGATTAATTTCTTGAATAAGAAAATGGTTGTCAACGTGGAGGTGTTTGGGTGAAGCAAGGAAAGCTCTTATTGAGTCCCTCTTTAACTTAATACTGGCTCTTCTAGCTAACAAACACTCCACTCCATCTAGGGCCATTTTGGCTATTATAAGACATTGACCGGACTTAAATAGAACTTCAGATGGAACGGCATGCAAAAAATTGTAAAAATTTTCATTCAAAATTGCAAGTATGCCAACATTGTAAAATATAATATATGCGGCCTGTCGGACTATTACAACCATTATTAATGCAAACCAAGGTTTGGTTAGAGATATCTATGGATTTAATTGATGGTTTACCACCATCCCAGGGGCATATAGTCATTATGGTGGTCATCGATCACCTAACAATATATGCCCATTTCATTCCTATGAAACATCCGAACATAGCTCTTTCAATGGCTAGAACTTTCAATCGTGAGGTTGTTTGTTTACATGGCATTCTTGCCTCCATTATCACTGACCGTGATAGGTGTATACAAGTTCATTTTGGAAAGCATTGTTTAAGTTACAAGGGAGTGAGCTTCGCATAAGCTTTAGCTATCATCCACATACTAATGCCCAAATGGAGGTATTAAATTAGACATTGGAGCAGTACTTTCGCTGTTTCGCTGGTGGTGAGCCCAAGCCATGGATTGATTGGGTTTTGTGGGTAGAGTACAGCCACAATACGATAACTTATTCAGCTATGGTAATTTCACCATTTGAAGCTCTCTATGGGACTCCACCACCTAATTTTCTCTCTTATATCAAAGGTACCATAAATTTACAAGTTGTGGATGATTTTTTACAAACTCGGGAACCTATATTACATAAATTGCACCATAATTTGAGTCTTAGCTGTAACCAAATGAAGCAACGAGCAGACTAGCATAGGCGTGAAGTGGTTTTATAATATGGATGATGTTTACCTCAAACTCTAGCCATATCAACAACATTTTATTGCTTTTTGAAAATCCCTCAAATTGTCACCTTGTTTTTGGCCTTATAGAATCATTGCTAGTGCTGGACCCCGCTTCCGGAGCTCAACATTTGGAACCAATAAACGGTCGAATCTCATTGCAGATTTTCTTAAACAATAAACGCATATGTGAAAAATCGATAATCAATCGGCCCGATTTATTTAAAACCATTTCAGTCACAAAAGATGCAAACATTATTGAATACATTAGAGTTTCAGTAATCATTTGGGCCCATTACAGAACAAAATGCTTGTTTTCATAATAACTTTACATTTCAAAAACCACCCTTTGGCTTATTACAAAATACAAAATACACATGATACATTTGAATGCTTATGCTTAATATGATTCTAAATACCAAAAGTTTCTAAACTAACTAAATTACAAAAGTCTCTATTCTTAGTGTTTGCACAACTTTGTAAGGATCAATGCTTCTCTGCTTTTTCTTCACTTGCAGAGTGGAAGGTAATGGGGTGAGCTGCGAAACTTAGTGGCTTATATAACACACACACACACACACACACACACACACACACACACACACACATATATTCCAATTGATCTAGCAATTCTAGCCCAAAGTTCATAATTCAAAAAAATGTCATCACATAGAACATCCATCAAAACATGACACTCAATTATGCATCATACTTGACAAATCGAATATGCAACGCTCAACCAATTGGCTCGAGAGTTTCCGTGGAACAGAATAAAGAAACTGAAGTTTGCTTTGTGAATAAAATGAGTCCGAATTCTCAAGATCTCGTTGCCTCAAACGGGCAGTCAGAAGAAGGCACTTGTCAACGTGCATGTGACGAATGAAACAGTTCCTCTCTCGCCCAAACACAATTAATTTCATGCTCAATTCAATTGATCACAATTTCATATTCTCATACTTCTTATACTTTTTCTTCTTTTCATTCATACAAAATGCCATGACATTTTTTCAAGGCATACATGATCATAATCACAATTCAATTATATCGAAATGTCATACATATTTTAATGCATAACCTAAAACATATCATAATGCATTTTCCACGTTACAGAATTCACAATTTAACAATTCAAGCATATACACACACATAGGCACATTGCCTATTTACACAATAACTATAAATATATAACCCACCTAATTTGCTTGCAAAATCCAAGTCAAGGTGGTCTTTCCCCTTGCTCTTGGGTAGGATTCTCTTGGCCTCCTAAAACAAACCAAGTCTCATTCAATAGAAATCTAAATGGAAAATCCCACAATACAAAATCACTAAAATTGATTCTAGAATACTTAAATCCAAACATTTTCTAAACTCGTTGAATTAAAATCCTTTCAAAAATCTAAAAGATTGAAAATGATCTTACCTTCATTCTTTACCAAATGAAGGGATCTTTGGCTTAAAGAGAAGCTCTTTTCTTCCTCTACCTTTTTCTCTTCTTGAACAGCTCCAAAATCTTTCTTGAAGACTAGGAATAATTAAATCCTAGCTCAACTCTCTTCTTTTCTCTCAACCACCAAACTCTCTTTCTCTTTCTTTCTCATTTTCATCATCCTCTCTTTCTATCCCTCAATTCACGTTTTTCTTCTTCATTTATAAGCAAGACAACACTTCTTCTTCCAATTATGCCCTTAATGTTTGAGAATTGTCCAATTTTCCCTTCCATTTATGCCTTATGTCTTTTACACTTAAGTGTCTTGCTAACAGTACCCTTGAACATTCTGACATCACATTTTCTTCTAGCAAAATGTTTCCCGCTCATCTTAAGTTTACCATAAATCAGAAATCATCTCATTTGGAGCTCTACCGATCAAGGCATCATCAAAATACCAAAGTATGTTCAGTAAAATATCCAATTCATACTCTTCCAACCCAATACCCTTACTTGATTCATTCAATCCTTTTTAAATCAACCTCAAAATCCATAACTTTCATGGATAGGTAGAAAGAATTTTGTTAGAAATCTATTGATCCAAGAATCACTTCAATTGAAGGTCGGATAACAAGGTTATGACTAGAAAAATCAAACTTGGTTTCGTCCTTAATCATATAGAACCTATCTTGGGACAATTAGGATAACTTTCTGTATAGATATCAGATTAATGTTATCTTTAGATGGTTGGAAAGAGGACTTCAGGATCTACAACTTTTGTGAAGACCTTAAAGACAAAGTCTTTCATCTGTATAGCCAATAATGGACCAGACCATAGCATCAGATGAAACCAGACAAAAAGTTAGACGAATTGAAAAGTCAGATGAATTGGGAAAATTACCATAACTTTCCCTATAGATATCTGATTAAGGTGTTCTTTTGACGGTTCGAAAGAGGACTTCAAGATCTATAACTTTCATGAAGACTTCAAAGACGAAGTATATCATTTGAAGGGCCACAAATGGACCAGACGATAGCTTCAGATGAAACCAGACAAAAAGTTAGACGAATTGAAAAGTCAAATGATTTGGGAAAATTGCCATAACTTTCACTATAGATATTTGATTAAGGTATTCTTTGGATGGTTCGAAAAAGAACGTCAAGATCTACAACTTTCATAAAGACCTCAATGACAAATTCTATCATTCGAAGGTAAATAATGGACCAGACGATAGTGCATAGAAGAAGTTTTGGTTACATAAGAAGAAGCAGAAGGTCAAACATAGAAGAAGCAGAAGGTCAAACGTAGAAGATATGACATCACTATAGACGATATGATGTCATCACAGATGATATGACATCATCATAGATGATATGACGTCATCACAGACGATACTATCTATACTCCTGAACATCTACACTTATAAAGACCATAACTTTCAACTCCAAAGTCCAAAATTCTCATACTATATTGGAAATATAAAAGAAAGACCTACAACTTTCCAGAAGATAACTTTGTCTAAATCTATTTAGATCAATCTAGAATTTCCCCTAAAGTTAGAACACGAACTTTACATTCATCCACCAATGTACTGCACCCAGTTCTCAGCGTCATGCCAATTTTGAGATTCTTAAAGACAAAATTTAAATTTGATATCTTCATAAGAAATATAGCCATATGTTTCTAGTTTAATCCAAATTAAGAATCGTCTTGTTTGGATAACTAAAGAAAAATTTGTGGCTAAAAGACTGAAGCATACTCATTGAACATTTTCCAGATCAACTACCAATTTGTTTCAAAATCTTTCCTTAACACAACTCATACCAAGATCACCTTTTCTACTTCATTTACTCCTCATTCTCAAC
>JANIHZ010000008.1:14340817-14351053 GCA_027478365.1 Erythroxylum rufum
GAGAGGCAAAGAAAGAGAGAGAAAGCTTTGCGGAACTCTGGGTAAAAAAACGATAAATAAGGGAATAAATGGAAGAGAGAGATGAGTTGACACAACACTGAGACCGCATTCACCGCGAGATGACTTAACACAACACTGGACGACACAATATTCAATAAAGAGACAGCCATCCGATCAAACGGACGAGGGGGATGGATTTCGTGGAGGAGGGGATGGATTAACCGTTGGATTAAATGGACGGTTGGAATGGATTGCGTGGTCGTCGATCTCAACTCGTCCTTAGTATATATACTTAATAAATGATCTTTGGGTATACAAGGATGAAGGATGAATTTCTCCTTGACTAGAAACAAGCAAACTTGCGAACTGGAACAGATTTGTGCTTCTATCGCCCAGGAATTGTAGAAGAGATGTTTTTGTCCAAGGTGTTATGCTGACAATGTGGAGGCACTGGGTGGAATTCTTCAGGCAAATGAGACAAATTGATAGTTGGTGAGTCCATGTAGCTGCATTTTTGCTGTATATAGAACCTAATATTACTGCTATTCATGGCGTTTATGGCACTCATCTTTTGTGAACGACAGCAATTATTCTAGGGAGTTGAGTTTCAGTCATCTGTTAACAAGCTGTGAGAGCCCACCGTATGATAACCAGAAAAGACTTTTGTAATTTGTAAGTGTCCTCGTCTAACTTCTGCATATGAAATCAAATAATTGAAGAACGATGCCAAATCCAGACCAACATTAAATTGGCAACAAATCGCTGCATATTTCTTTATAAACTTGATTGAAGATAAATAATTTTGGTTGTTAACAAATGCACTATCAGTGTTTGACCGAGTTTACTTTGCTTCTATAACATATGAATTAAGATTGCACAATTTGAACAGTGTGAGGTTAAAAGGACTGGAAAAAGTTAAAAATATTTCAAAAGTTAGCCTGGACGACACGTAGTACACGGAAAGTAATGCTTCGTTTGTGACCCCCTGTTTGCACTATATTAGATGCATATTTCTTGGTGTTCCTGCTATGTCTTGTACAAGCAGTGATAACAAGGTAGATCTAGCCTCTTCAGTGCTGTTGCTCGGTTCCTGAAATAATCAATTATGATACGTTAAAATCACGGCAGTGAGTTCCCAGTGATTGATTGAACAAGATATAAGCTCTTAATAAGACATGGATGAGATTATACTCTTGCTCCTCTCCATGGAGGTGTTCCAGTGTGAAGGATGTCGTGAGTTGGTATAGTTGCTGGATTGGTAGCCCTGACAACTTCAACTGGTGTAGAAAATAGAGCAGAAACAGGCCGATGATCTGAGAATTTACTCTCGCTGCGTAAGTAGGAAAGTTGCTTCACTCCCTTACCGTACCATAGAATTCTGTCACACCTGGCACCAAGCTCATGCATTATTCATATTGAAAATTAGCATTTAGTTAAAGATGGGAATTCATAATATACAGTGTGTAAGAACTCTCGGGTTTGTGGCAGCTGACTAGCATGAAAAGACAATCTAGATACAGTACACTAGGCGTACCATGCTGGAGTCCTCTGCTTTTCCCCTGACTTGCTTTGATCACCTGAATAACGATTGGAATTCAATGAAGAATACTTGTATGTTGGTGCGAATTCTATGTTACCTTCTCTCCACCCTTGGAATACCCCTCCATCTTCTAGTTCCCTTCGAAGCTGATCAAACTGTTGCAATGCTTTCCAATCTTGCTTGTCTATCAAATGCCTAGCGAAATTATCTTCCAGGTACAATCTATAATTGAGGTCCCCGAACAAGAAAATCCGACTGCTCAAAACATTAATTTGTTTTGTTGTCAGTTTCACTTTCTTTGAGGAAATAGTTTTCAATCATTATTGCTCATCTTTTTATGAAGTTGGCGTTCAAATTCCTTTAAAACATTCTTTTTGTTCTGCACGTACTTCAGCAGGGAAAGAAAGAGAAAAGTAAACATAGGAGGTTATCTTACACATCTGTTTTGCACTTGAATCTGGATTAGAATAATCATTTTAAAGTTTGGGGTTGCATATGAGGAGTGAAAATATACAAAAATTTCATAGCATGAAATATAATCCAGCAATAGCTGGGTAGCCTTGAAGAAATGATTAATACATGGTATAAACTACAAGAAATTATTTGCTATCTTGAGGGAAGAATTTTCGTTTCAGTAAGGATAGTATTTCCAAGATGAATGTTTAAATCAGCCTTATAAAACAAAGTTTACTGATATCAAGCACTTGATCCTATACTGAAGTTAATTATTTGGTGAGAAGGCCACTTACTCGTGTGCTAGAATGTTGAGAGGAAGAGGATTATAATTTTCTTGTGGGGATGGATTGAAAGAAGTTCGCTTAAATATCTCTAATACTTGATGATTTCTTTTTCCTTCATCACCTTTCTTCTCCCCAGAAGCCAGATGGGCAGCTATGAAACAAAAACTTACTCCTTCAATTGACATGCTAACAGAAACCGCTCCTTTGTTTCCTAAATAACCCATGATCCCACATGCTACTGAACACACTTTCACATTTGAAATGTAGTATTTTTGCAGCAATTCCTTCTTCATCCACACACTCACGAAGACTCCGACCATCTTTTTGCTGGCGACTAGCTTGTAAATACTGCCTCCAAATGCTTCATCTTGCTGTCTCATTGATTTCTGCCTCACTGGGGTCCCAACATATCTCAAACTATTCTCCCTCACCAATTCTGAAGACCTCGCATAATTGTAGTTATCACTTGAGATAGGAGTAGACAAAGGAGTCATCCAGGGGCAACCAAGTTTGTTGTTTAGAGTTTTTCCTATGAGTAGGTTCCAGTTTGCTGCTTTTCTTGGATCTTCTACTCCTATTACGTTCCGGGTTTTTAGAGGCACAACCTCCTGAAAGCTGCATTCAGGAAGAAGTTAATGGCGAAATGGCACCTGTCCGTCTTTTAGGCGCCGTTGTATTATACATATATGTGTGTGTGTGTGTGTGTGGGGGTATGCATGTGTGTGCCCGCGCTCTTTACTCACTCAAGGACTACACAGTACATACCCAAGAACATATATGTCAGCTTCATCCTTGAGATTTAGCCACTCATCCAAATCTACTGCTAGGCTTCCTGTAGGAGACCGTCCAGCAACATTCCAGGTACCCACGAAGATTCTGAAGTACGTGGGTGGGATCAAATGCCGAAATGAAAATTGCTTTTCAGATCTATAATTCGTGAAGCGGAGATGCAAGAAATCACCTTAGTTCATTTGTCAAAGTACACCGATCAATCTCCCATGATCTACTAATTCCGAGTATACCGTCTAGCTTTTGATCACCTTCATCTTCGGTCTCCTCTCCTGAAAGCATAGTACCCAAATTATGTATAGCTCAAGAACAAACAGAAGAGGACTACAATTGATGAGAAAGTAATTGGTGGAGCTGACCTGAAACGTCATCCAGATAGAATGCCTTGGTTCTCTTATTCTTTCTCTTAAACCACTTCCGAAGTCTCCTGGTTTTCTCCTTCTGGTTTTTGTTATTCATGGCTCATGACGAAGGTCCAATCCTTGCTTGAACCACAATAGCATGCTCTTAACATAAACAGTTTAAAGCATATCAATTCACAAAAACGATATGCTTTATGGAACTTCTCTCGCATTTCTTCTGGCAACGTTGTTACCTATCCGGCTTCTTTACTATGGCCATGATCAATGTTTTAGAAAAAAGGGGAACATTTAATTCTAGATGAACATTGTTAAAATCACCTTATACGGGATTATGGGGATCAAAACTAACAGACAAACGCCGGAACATAGACAAGAATATTGCCACTTGCGATAATTCCAAGGGACATAAACAATAGGAATTGCCAGAAGTAGAGTCGCTGCTAGTTAGAGAACAAGAAGCTTCTCACCCATCTTTTATGGAGTTATTTAATCACTGAATCACGAAGGGACCTAAAAAGATATAGGCCTCACAAGCTTCTATCATTTGTTTGATCATTTGAGCTGTTAGGTGGGGATGGTCGTGCTAGTCACGTAGGTCTTGTGGGTTTTTGGATTTAGAAGGTCTATAATAATTACATCGCAAAGTCAAAGTACCTAATACGAAACATGCGTACACCTAAGATGAAACAGCTTAGCTTCATTTTTCGATCCTATTTGATAAAGCAACCACAAATACGAGGGGGTTGAAGTTGAAGTATAGGTGACGTAAAAATTTTACAAACTGCTCTCAATTTGGATAAAGATTGGTGTCTATTGAAAATTAAAAGCAACAAAACACGTGTCAGACAATAGTAACCTATTAAGCAATAGAACCTGCTCAAAATTAAGACCAGTTAAAAACAATTTTAAAATAGAAAGCACTAGTTGAAAAAAAAGGAACTTTTAGCAAGTTATAAATTAAAGAAACCTATTTTAGAATTGACGGAATCTCTTACTAAAATAAACATACACACGTACAATATAATGCAAAAATATAAAAGCTAAAAGAGAAGAGAAAAAGGACGTAGTCGATTTATATTGGATTAACTTACAAGACAAGTCTATGCTCAGTCCTTATATATCCAACTTAAGTGTTTCTCTATAAAAATCCAAGTAATAATTTGACGAGCCTCTTCAAGCTTATGAGTACATATTTTTCAAGGTTCTCCAACCTTGCAAACTATTAGTATTTAGCAAATCTCTACAAGCCCACAACAAAAATTAAGTTTGTTCAATATGAGTTACACTGATCTCTCTTAAAAAAAATTTCACTTTCTAAAGAACAAGAGATTTTTCAATGATATCACTTTCAAAAGAGTTACTGTATTTCGAAAGTCTTATCTGTATTTGCAAATCTGATCTATGTTCACAAAAGCAGCTGTTCTTTCTTAACTAGGCTTTTTTTTCAACTAATTGTTGCTTCACTTGCATCCTTAGTCAACGGGATAGATTTAATTCTGAATAACTTCGATGTCTTCTTTGCCAAAAAAATCTTCTAATAATCACGTGACTAATATATGACTTTCATAATAAATATGATTCTTTCGGATAAATCATTTTTTAATAAGGTAAGTTCATAAAAAAAATTCATACAAAAAGGAAAATAATTATTTATGATTTTATTTCTTTTAAGAATTATGCCGTTGTTTATATATAAGGAAATAAATCTAATTTAAACTTTGAAATATTATAAAATTATCATCAAAATCATTAACTATAAAACTTGAGCTAACACTATTTAAGTATTCCAATAAGTTGAATGTCATCAAAATAGACTCTTCGAAAGGGAACCAGGAAAGTTTGATAAGAAAATTTGAATCATCTTTACCTTATTAGCCTGGTTTATTTTGCCTTACACATAGCAACCGTTGATATTGGTGTCTTTGGTGGGCAAGCTGAATGAATTGAGAATGAACTATTAAATTCATTAGATAAGGCAGCAAGTACCTATGAGTTTACCATATTGGGTAGGTCATTCAGTACTGGCATATTGTATTAGCGTCTATGGTACCAAGTGTCCCTGGTCATAATCTCACCCCATCACTCCAAAAGCAAGAACTAATTGGATGGCCCCTCAGTTATGGCATCTATAACAACAAAAGGTAGAGTTTTCCACTATAAATCGCAGGCTAAAATGTTGCTCGTCATTTTTGAGGACAAGGATTTTTTCTATTTTATTTTATCAATGTTACATTCATATTCTTTATACTTGTATATTTATGAAGTTCTATTTTCTATTGTTAAAGGTTGATCAGGTTATTTTAGACTTCCCTTCTTAATTCTAAATCTTGTCATTTTTCTTTTGTTTTTTTTTTAATTTCCAACCTGTTAATTAAGTAAGAACACTAAAGATTGAGATGCTAATAAGGTTAATAGAAATGGCTTGATCTTATTTGAAATCAACGAGTCAAGCTATAATTGATTGAGATCTAGTTTAGTTGCTAGTCTGGCCGATCTAAAAGACTCAACAACTCGAATTTCTTTCCTTGCACTCAAAAGGTGGAATCGTCCACCCTAGACGCTCCCATACCCTGGCCCGATAGAGTTGTGAGGGGTACCTAAATTTCTTTCCTTAAAATGATGTTATGTTAATTGTCCAAAATGAAATCATTTTAGACTTTAGATTTAAGAAACTTGCACGAAAATAATGTCATTTTGGATGGCCTAAATTCAACTGAAATTTGAGCTAGACTGATAGTAAACCTAATCTGATCCAACTTATCGCCATCTTTAGAGGCCCATTTACTCGTTTTTGAAAATATTATGATTATATCTTTTTCATTCACAAATTGAAAAACGCATGACCTAAAATCTCTTGCCCTTATAATAGTGATATACTCATTTTTACATCAGTTGCCATATAATTCTAATTAAGACACGTAATTTAACTATCTTCTCAAGTTAGTTCATCAACTAAGTTCTTAGTATATTTTTATTCAACATCTTTTGAGCACAACATTTTTTTTGTTTTAGAATATAATATATATGAACACGATAGATGTAACAATAAAGAGGTTTTCTTTATTAATATTCAAAAGAGAACACAACATTTGATGAGGGTCTATATAATCTATCTTACACCTAACATCATATGTTATTTATATAGTATAAATAGACATTTATAAGTTAGTTAGGTTGTCCTATCTTAAGTAATTATATTCCAATTGTCATAGGATATGTATGAAATCAATGCAACAATTTGTATTTATCCAAAACAATTTAATTATTGGAAGGATAAATAAATATATTAACATAAATAATTGCTTCTAACTGTTATATAACTAAGATTGCCTTAGTCCTCCACTGAGCTAAAGGAATTCTGGGTAGTCTAAAATTACTATGTTACATCGTTAATATGTTGTTGAAGCTTCGTAGAATTTGTCAAAGCCAAAAAGTTTATTGGATTTCTTAAGTGACATTTCTGTTAAGCTACTAATGATATTGTATCAAAATAGCAATAGTAATTAATTTCTCTTATTGGGCATGCCACTATCATGCCTTAACATTTTTAGCCAATAACTAAAAAGTTTCAAAACTTACGACCAATTTTATTTGAAACGCTTATGGGCTCATAAACCTCCCCATTAAAAGTAGCCAATATTCACATCAACAATTTTTAAAGATACACCTTAATTTTGTCTTTGAATTACCATAGTAAAGTATCTTTCTCCTATGTTGCTTCTTTGACGCCCTTCCCTTTCTACTGCACGAGAAATTTTGTTTGTATATTCTTTTTCTGTTGTCCCAATAAATGATGATTAGATATCTTTTCTATTTTTTTTTGTTCAACTATTTTTGCACCATCAAACAAGCATTTTTGGAGTTACTCCTTTCTGGTTTTATGATATCTTCATGGAATTTGAACAAAAATTTTAATGTGGAAGGTGTAAATTTTTAACCTTTTTTATCTTTAAATGATATGTCACATGACTAACTTTTTTTATAATTTCTAAGGGACCATCATATTTGGGGATTAAATGCCTATGAGCTATTTTCTCATTGATTTTTGTCCAAATTTATAAACACTTTACCTCCTATATTAAGTTTGAGCAATCATTAATGTTGATTAATATACTTTTTCATTCGATAAAAATACTTTTTATAGGTTAACTTTTGCCTCCTCTAGCATTTTCTGCTTGTCTATATCAAAATTGTATACAATTAGATATTTTTATCTCATTTGTTTCTTTGCCACTTCTAACGAAATAAGAGACTCTTTTCAGTTAAAGATTGTACAAAAATTATGCATTTTTTAACCAATTTTGTTGCCTTGTACTCATATAATGCCTTAGGTAATTCTCTAACAAGGCATTTATTCTCTTTATTTGTCTATTCATTTGTAGAGAATTTATTGTAGAGAATTTCAAGTAAGCCCCCATCATATTGAACAAGTTCAATGTGCATCCTTATCACTTACAATATCCATTGGAATGCCAAAGTTTTTCACTACATTCCAATAAAATAGTTCAACAAAGGATTATGTTATCATGCTGAAAGAGTAATAATAAATGCAAGATCTTTTGGGAATCAATCCACCAAAACAAACATCAAAGCTTTACCATCTATCTTAGAAAATCCATTGATAAAACCCAAAGACACCAACATCTAAGTCTCTTCAGAATATGCAAATACTAAAATAGCCAATCCTTTTTTTTTTCCCCTCTCAATTTAGTTTTGCTAGAATATAAGGTGAGTTTGATAGTAAGCTTTGACATCTTTCTCCACATGCGACCACACATATGTTCATGAGCTTTTGTCCCAAATATGTAGCTCACTATAGATCATGATATTCTTTCATTAGTTTTTAATTAATTTCTTCGACTCCAAGAATGTCTAGCTTGCCTTTTTTGTTGATAAGGAGATTATCTTCAATCAAACATGGTTTTGAGATTCCATATTTTACTTATTGTACCAAATAAAAGTAATTAGCATTAAGCTTAACACATTAACAAATTATGTGTATCATGCTTTTATTCTAGATAAGTTGTAATATGGGGGGAACACTTCTCTTTAACTTAAAATGTTCATAACTTGGTTTCACTTTTTAGTTTTGTGCTCCCAAGTTATATCATAGTCAAATGGAAATTATCGCCATATAGCTTGCTTAGTTGACAACTTCTTAATATTGTTTGTTCAAAGCAAAAACTTTGTACCTAACAAATATATATGTCAAACTCTTAGGCAATATAATACTACCACCATTTCTTTCTTATAGGCAGAATATCATTAATCTATATCATTGAAATTTTAGCTTTTAAAGCCCAATGGATGTCCCTTTTGAACCAGTATATCACCAATGGTCTTCTTTCATATGTAGGTATGAAATTTAAATCATAGTTAAAAATTTGATAACTTTAATATCGACTCTGACTTTATAAGCTACTTCGGCTTTTCAAAAGAATCCATGGAATGGTTTTTTCAAAATCATGTTTTCTCCTTTTTTTAATAAATTAGTGAGTTGAGCTACTTGTTTTTAGTAGCTTTAAATGAATTATTGGATATTGATATTAATTTACTAGTTCCAAAAAATATGTTAGGGGTTGCCCATTCCATAATAACATATACCTTCTTAAGGTTCATCCAAACTTCAGCTTTGCTAACTACATGACCTAGAAATTTTAATTCCAACTTAGAAAAATCACACATCCCCATCTTGATTTATAGTTGATTATTTCATTAACATGCAAACAGTTATTACAAGTAGACCATATATTCATAAATTTAACAGTCAAAACCTAACTCGTTCCTAAGTAGTTGGGTCAAGCTTGGGTTAATTGTACTTTGGGTCATGTTAAAGCTTGAGGGATTAATTAAAGGTCTGCCTTGACCTTTGCCTAAAAAAAATGTCATTTTAGTGAACTTATTTAGGCTTGGGGTTTAAGCTTAGGTTATGCCCTCGGTTGTCAGATTGGATCGAGTACAACCCATTGCCACGTCTACATATTCATCCATCAAATTATTGTAAACAACAATATTATCAAAATAGATAACCATAAAATCATCCAAAAAGATATACATGACATCATTTATCAAATTGCAAAAAGCATAGAAGTGGGGTTGGTTAACCCAAATGGCAGTGTCTAAAAACTTTTATACATTATATCAAGTTACAAATGTGGTTTTTGGCTTGTCACTTTCCACTATCCTAACATGCATATAATATGATCGACGAGAAAACTTCATAAAGATTGTTATTTAACTCAATCTTCCATTAAATCATGTACTAATAAAATGAGGTATTTATTTTTATGATCATTTTATTTAATTTTAAGTAATTGACACACATTTGTAATGTACCATCAACCTTCATTCGAAATAGTACTTGTGCATTATAAAAAGCCTCTAATAGTTCACCCAATTATTTATGCAATTATTTCAATTTCAAATAGGGAACAGACATAGGGAGTAAAACTTGATTCTAACTCAATTCAATGGTTACTTGCTTATTATGGTAGTGTTTTAAGAAATTATGATGGCATCACATCTTTGTAAGCGTCTAGTAATGTAACATCCCGTTACCCATGTTAAGGTAAAAATAGTAAATCAGAGAAATTACTGAGAAATTAGGAAACACATTTCATGCTCATGTATTACATCATATGCACATACACGTGAAAATTGAATCTTTGCGCATAAAAATAAGTGTACATGCATTCATTGGTAATTTTC
The DNA here is from genome assembly GCA_027478365.1 of Erythroxylum rufum. Lineage (NCBI taxonomy): Eukaryota > Viridiplantae > Streptophyta > Magnoliopsida > Malpighiales > Erythroxylaceae > Erythroxylum > Erythroxylum rufum. The sequence continues at coordinate 14,350,957 of JANIHZ010000008.1, forward strand.
GGGTATAATTGTTTATATATGGGAGTATATTGAGAAATGTGGTTTTATGTGTTAAAAAAATTGATTTGGAAAGTGTATTTGTTGATTTAGAATTTCT
>JANIHZ010000008.1:14474429-14487201 GCA_027478365.1 Erythroxylum rufum
TGCTTTTGGAATAATTTGAGAAATTTGTTATATGTTCAATGATTTGAGAAACTGAAAGTTTTAAGTTCGAATGTTTTCAAGAATTGTTACAAGTTTTAAAATGTTTGATAAATTAAGAAAATTTCTGAAATTACAAAAAAAAGATACAAAGGTTCAATTTCGTGTTTTCAAACGATTTGAGAAATTGATTAAAAACAATTTAGAAAGTATTGACAATTTTGTTTCCGAACGTTTTGGAAAATGTTACGAATTTTTAAATGAATTGAGAAATTAAGAAAGGTCCTGAAAGTCATTGATTTGGTAATAATGTAAGAAATCGCTTAAATTGTTAAATTTGTTATTTTCGACAAATTTGATAAATTTTGAAAATGGTTTCGGATGATTTGACTAAAATGTTTTTAATTGTTACATTCTTGAAATTGTGAATGATTTGATAAAATGGAGATTTCGCAATTTATGATGTTTAAAAGTATTAGTAAATGCTGAAATTCATTTTTAGCGATATGGATAACATATGAAAATTATTATAATTATTTGTTTTGGATGATTCTACTATTTATGTAAAGTTGCATTCTTTAATTTTGATGAAATTACTTGGTATGTGACATTACGTGCATTTAGGAGATATCAATTTGTTTGATACGGCGTTGTGTGTGAATCATCTGATGATTTGCTAAAATTGTTTCAATCTTAAATGATTGAAATTATGTTATATGAGTTGAATTTGTGATTGTTACTGTGTCTAGTAAGACACGACATGAAAATTGGAATTTTCGAAAAGTGCCTTCGGGCAATCTGAATTTTTGTATAAATATGTGTATTATGTGGGTTTGGTTAGGTCCCCTCCGTAAGAGTCAGTGCACTGGTCTCCCTTTGATAGCCTTCTCCCGGCTGCCCGCTAGTGGCATAGGAGTTTCGATTCCGGACTCCCCTCTGTTCACGGCTGCACAGGACCGCTATGCGGGAATGTGCAGTACGTTCCGTTAGGACCGACCCAAACCGTTTGATGTGTTATGTGCTTTGTTTTGTCTACTTTGTGATGCATTTGTATGTATTGCATTCATGTTTTGAAATTGTTCGTGATTTGCGAAAAAGAATCTGTGAAGTTTGAAAAATGAGAATTTGAAGTTTCAATCGAGAAATTCTTGAAATCGTTTAGAAATGTTTGAAAAGATGAAAAGCTTGAAAAATAAGCCTTTGGGCAAAACCTTGTGAAAAATGATTTTCGCTTATGTTTTAATTTATAAATATATTATCCACGAGCTATTTTAGCTCACCCCCCCCCTTTCATCCCCATCTCCAAGAATCGAGCGAGAGATTGGATGAAAGAAAGTCAAGACTTGATTTCGATTTTGTCCGTCTTATGTTTTATTGTATTTTGGATATTGATATTGGTATTGTAAGTTTGGCTTGGAAATGCCATTGGAGCAAGTAAACAGTTATTTTATGATGTTAATGAAGATTGGACTTGTGTATGGGTTTAAAATTATGAATATGTATATGAATGACCTTTTGTAATCTATGTAAGTGAATTGTTATGTGATACAAGTGTATGAATTATGAATTTAAGTATGGATATGAATGGGAATCGCTTATGACTATGACTTGAGATATGGACAATGGGATTAGTTTACAAATTGTGTATGATTATGACTTATGGACTGTGTATGGATAATGAGATTGATTGTGGGTTGTATTGAAAATTATTGAAGTGTGTTAGGTTAGAATTGCGTTGTTTATGCTGAATTCCGGACGGAGGTCCGATGATGGTTGTTATGGTTGGAAGTGATTATAGAAGTGTGTTTGAATATATTTGTAGATTTTTTGGTTTGGAAAAATACAACCGTTATGCTGCCCAATTTTCGTTAAAATTGGGTGGGGCTGATTTGTATTTTTGTCATGTGTGAGATTGTTATGGTAAATCAAATAATAAGATTTCAATTAATTTGATAAGTTATGAGATACGCTAGCTTTTGAAGAAATAAGTTTTGATTAAGGATAAAATTTCCAGATGGGAATTTGAGTTTGAGAGTAAATGAAGTCAATTGGAGTTTGAAATCAATTTGATTGATGAGTACCAAAATGGAGAAATTTATTTGAGATTGAATTGTATTCGATTGAATAAAAATAAAAGGAATGAATAAGAATGAAAAAAAAATTGCACGGTTTTTGGCTTAGGTAGTCTTAGGGGTTTTCAACGCGACGGTTGTCTATAAGTTTTTCTTCGCGGATGTCGGATAGATTTGTTTCCGTTCGATTCGTTTTCGTTAATTTCGAGCCCATCAATTCGTTTGCTTCAGTTTGTCTTATCGGTTTGATTCAATATCTTCGTTTTGATTTCTTCCGCTTCGTTCGGTTTGCGATCCGTTTATTTCACTTTGTTTATGATCCGTTTGTTTCATTTCTGCCACTTTGCGTCTGATTCGGATTCCTTTGTTATATGATTCCGTGTCCGTTTTCCGGTTGGGGTCCGGTCTCGAGATCGGGTCCCAGCAAGAAAAATGTTCCTCATTGTCTTAAGTTTCTAATGACACCAAAATCATTCAATATGATTCAGAAATCTGAAAGTTATACTTTAAGCATTTTCGGATTGTTCTTATATTGAAACAATATTCTATGCCCAACTTCCATCCAAAAATTGAAGTTCTTAGAGACTGAATTAAAACTTGATTTCTTTATACAATTTTTCCTATGTCTCTAGTTTAATCCAAATCAAAAATCACTCAATTTGGATAACTACAGAAGAAGTTATGCCTAATATACTGAAACATGTCTATATAGGAAAGTGGACTTTGCCGCGGTGAACTTGTCCAGAAGCCCACGAAATTTCAAGCCCTCATCCCATTTTCCAGATTTTTCACATCCAAACATCTACACCTAACACATCTTATACAAAAATCATCCTTTCTACTTCATTTACACTTTATTCTTAACTTCATTTCAACTTAATATCATTCACAAATAAATCATGATCTATCTTTGATCATTAACCCAAAAAGAGAACATTTGCATATACCATTCATAAACAACTTCCTACACATTTTCAACTTCCTTTTTTACTTCTAACTATCACTAGATATGCTTCATTCAATAGATCAAGAAGGATTAATGCTTATACTTACTTGTTTTAGCTTCAAAGTGTTCAAACTCTTCATGAACTCCAAAACCCTAGCTTGATTTTCTCTTCTTCTTCTTTTCTCTCCCACGAAACTCTCTCCTTTCTTTCTTCTCATTCACATTCTTGCTCTCTTCTTAAATGGAAGACACAATTTTCTTCTTCCCTTAATACCCTTTATGAGGGTAAAAAGTCCACTTTACCCCTTCCTTATATGTTTATGGTCTTTAAACTTAAGTGTCATGCCTAATTTGCCCTTCTACAATCTTGCTACTTTAATCCTTTAATTCAATTTACCTATGTCATAAAATCTTACCAACATTAACATAATAATTAACTCTATAAAATAATCCATCAGCCTCATATTTCATTTAAATCATGCTTAATTTCAATAAAATAATTAAAAAATTTTGGGGGCCAACAATTTCTCCCCCACTTAAAAGAATTTTGTCTTCGAAATTCTTACCGGACTGATTAAGAGGCAGGGGTATGTCTTCTCATATACTCCTCTGTTTCCCATTTAGCTTCATCACTTGGATAATTTCTTCAAATTGACCATAGTCGATAAACTTACCAGGTCTTTCTATTACTTATTTAGTCGTTCACTTTCTTAGTTGGTTCCTCAATATTTCTCAGATTATTCACAAATTTCACTTCCTGTGCTAACATTACATCTATGTTAGATCATATCGATATTTCTTAACATACTCACAATAACACAGCTTTGTTGGTTATACCAACTCATAAGTCAATGGTCAGTTCTTAGTAACTTCGTATGGACCAATACAATTCAAACTTAGTTGATTCTTTATCCTAACCTGAGCACATATTGTACTCAATCTAAGCACCCTTTGGGAGGGTGATACTCTCAGAAACATTTAATCTTTCGCTCCATAGTTCACATCTCTTTAGTATTAGTGCATTTAACTATTATGTCTATCTCACTATATTCCATGCCTTTGACGTGGATCCCCCTAATTCATTCATCTTTCTTGAATCACTTAATTTCTAATACTGATTGATTTCATTTATCAACCACCTCTCTAATCAATCTGGCCTTCAACCATTTTTAGGCCTTAATCATCACAATGCAAGAGCGAACGACTCTTTCTATCATCTAACTCTTCATATAGTATTCTAATGAAATCACTATGATAACGATTGTGATGCTAAAAGTGAAATAGGACTATACATTGATCTCATCTTCCTATGAACTCCAAACTATAAGCTTTAAGCATATCTCCGACAATTAAGACCGTCGATAGTTCAAACATTCAGTCACTTGATTCTACATTCTTAGCTGCTAAATGATGTTCCAATGTATTCCTACTAGGGTGTATGGCTTAAGTTACGATTTGTACTATTCTAACAATCTCTTTGCTCTAACATCTTTATCGTTTGCACATACTTCTTATTTCAATCACAAAATATCATTTTTTCTATTCGAACTCAAAATTCATATTCATTTTCGATTTCTTAGTAAGATTCACAATTTTTGAATCCTCAATTTGGGCTTTGTTCATGTGAAACTGATCTTAAGTTTTTAGTGACTAATCATTTTGCCCAAAATTCAATTCAACATTCTACACTATTTATTGCACTAGATTTGATAACCTCAATATCCAAATTTGTGATACACTGCTATTGAATTTTCTATTCAAGGCATCTGATTACAACACTAGCTTTACCCGAATAGTACTCATTTGTACAATCATAATCCTTCAAATAATTCTATCTATTGTCTCAATCTCGTATTCAATTCTCTTAACTCAATAATTAACTTAAACTTTAAATGATCTGTGTTTTTCAAAATGTTCTTGTACTTATAATGTCTCCAATCTTTCAAAAAGACCACTGTTGTAGCAAGTTCCAATTCATGCATCAATTAATCATCTCATGGGTCTTAATTGTCTCCCTGCATATGAAATCACTTTATCATGTTGTATTGGATTTTATCCTAAACTCTTATACAACATTATTGTGTACTATAAAATCTCTAAATCCAAACGATAAAATTGAATTGGTGTTAATTCCTCAAAATTCTCTTTACTTTCATCACTCATACGATTTGCACGTTTTTCCTCAAGCATTCAAACTATTCTTCTCAACTTTTTGAATACATTTTAACATGTCATCAAATTTTTACTTGGATCGCTTTAATCTTCAATACCATAGTACTGTCAGGGGCAATTGTTAACTCAAACTATTATTATCAAACTCCATGTTTCCCCTGATTAGTTCTTGTAATTCCTTAAATAACTAATTCCTCAATGAGGTAACATTATCTCACGTTATTTTCAATTTTCCAATTGGCTTATCTTTCTTGAATAATTTTCTCCATTCTTTAGATTTCCTCATATTTCACCTTGACTTATTCTAATGTTTGCTCATCATACTAGTTTCTCCACACATTTCAATTTATTTTCAATCTTAACTTCATGTGTTTGTAACACATTCATCAGGTCAAATTTGTATTTCTCGAACATATTGACACAAAAGATAACATGAACCTATATACTCCTCATATTAGCAATCAATGTCTCTTTAATTTTAGGAATCCACTCATATAGTTGGATACTGTCCTTCAAACAAAATACATACATTCTCAATAGCATATTCTACCTCTTACGTCTGAGTCTCCATCAGAAATAGGACTCCAATATTTACTTTTTGATTCATTAATAATCATTCATTCCTCGAAATGGAACATTTAATTCACGTAATATGATTCGATAAAGCATCTCTATCTCACCAAGACTTCTTTATCAATCAACTATATTCATCAATGTTGTTTAAGCTATCCTTAACACCTCCATAAGATCAATTTCAAATGTTCATAATGTTTTAATAATTTCAATTTCTATCGTACTTTACATGATCAAAATACTCTTTATAATAAAACTCAATGAAATAAGAGGCATATTCGTTTACTCTAATTCATCTCATGATTTTTAACTATAAGGATCATAAATTACCTCTTATACCATGTCCAAATATAGATCTCATAAGTACTCAATCACATTATTCACCAATGTAACCACATTGTCGAATATGTATTCATAACAACTGGTCGACATAACCTTGAGAACTTCTACATATATCACTATCATTTGTTTCATTTCCCATACGTACTTTCTTAATTAATTTAGAAGCATAGACGCATAGCCATCTTGAAATTCTGATCTCAAATTCACTAACACAATCCTATACCAGATCATCACTCTTATCATAGTGATTAAACAATCATTTTGAAATTCCAAGTCCAACCTTTCAATTTCACTTTACTTATACACCTTAAATCTCACCATTTCCACCTATGTCTTTATTTTTTTTCCAGTCAATTCATGATCTATTTTCACATCCATATCAATTCAAGTATATATCACCAACCAAAATTCCATCATCATATTCTCTGACATAACCACAAATACTGAATCTATGTCTAACACATCGAACTACGTAATATTTCTTATTTCTAAATATCCACAAACTTTTATTTTCTCATATCATCAAATGCCCATGTAATATCCTAAACCTGGCGCTCTGATACCACCTCTGTTGGACCCCGTTTCTAAATCCAACCCTTAAACCATAAAACGTGGGTGTATTAGAAGCTAAAATCCCATATGCTCCCTTCGGGTGAAGTTCACCACGACAAACTTTTGGCTTCGCCGTGACTAAGACCCCTCGGTCAAAATTACGTCGCGGTAAAAGTTTTGACATTGCCACGACGAAGTTGACAATAAAAACACACCAATATGCCCTTACATCTATCATAACCTTACCTTCACTCTTAATTAACCCAATTTCCAACATCATTTCATAACAGTTTAACTACCAACTTTATTCCATTTAGCTCTCTAATCTCTACCCATTTGATTCATTCCTTACAACTAATTCTCATTCTTCACACTTTCCTATCTTTCTTTTCCATAACATCTCACTTATATATCAACAATTCAAGTTCAAAAATTCATCATCTCAAATCAATAACCTCCTCAAGTATACCTAATTTCAACTCAACCTTATCTATACGCAAATTTATACTTCCACTAAACATCATCCATACATAATTCATAATTCATTAACATCAAAAGATAAAAGTTCTTTACAAAGTTGAAATGACATTTCAAACCACAATACATCAACGTCTTAACATCCCGAAATACATAAGATACTTGAACTAATAATACTTGAAATGTAACTAAAACTCTTGGTTATAAAATCTAACTTAAAAATACAAAAATATGCATAATCGGAGATAGGTCTTGACTCTCTTTCACTCCATCTTTTGCTCATCACCTGGACATAGGGAGAAGAATGGGGGGTGACCATAAAGCTTGTGGGTAACAAGTTTATAATCAAGAAACAAGCAAAAATCCTTTATAAAACTCATTGTCATTTAACCTTTTCATAACCATAGTAATTCCGCATTTAAAAATCATAAAACACTTATTTCATGAAATTATCAATTTGTCAAACAATTCACAATAGTATAAATCATGTATGCATCAATCTTGTCAAACGTATCATGAGCATATAAGCATATCAGAATGGTTTGGGTGGATCCAAAATAGAATGTAGCCATGAACTTATATGAGTCCATGAAGGAGCTCCATGCCACTAGCGGGTAGGCAGGAGAAGCTTTTAGTCGAAGTGCACCTGACTTAGCTTAGGGGACCACCACAAGCCCACATAACATGTATTTCATGACTTACAAAACATATTGCCCAAAAGGACACTTTTCGGAAACTTATTTTTCATGAGCATAAAATGTTTCAAATGCATTTCCATTTCATAATTCATTCATAAAAATTCATATACCAATATATGAAGATTTCTCAAATCATTCAAGTAACATTAATGTAGCATTTATAAAACAAAATGAAATCTTTTAGTTATATTGCTTTTGAAAACATAGTCATGGCTTATTAACTCTATTATAAACATGAAACCCACCTCAAGAAATCCTTGCTTATAACTTGCTTAAAGATACCTCTCCTCTTGATCCTCTTACCTTCCTTAATTCCCTTTATCAATGAGAACAATTCCCATTCAATAGGAATTCAAATTTAAGAAACCATAAAGCACATGCACTGAGATAAATTGTAAATACTCAAACTCTCCCAAAAGTCCAAGCCTGTGGGTCAATTTTCCATGATCATTATGATCCGGTAAATGACCAAATTTGTTAACACTTTCTCCTAAACAAATGTTCCCTACTGTCTAAAGTTTCTAATGACACCAAAAGCATTCAATTTTGTTCAGAAATCTAAAAGTTATACCCAAAACATTTTCAGACTATTCTTATACTAAAATAACATTCTATGCTCAAATTCCATCCAAAAATTGAAACTTTTAATAACTGAATCGAAACTTGATTCCTTCATACAACTTGTAGCCATATGTCTCTATTGTACTTCAAATCAAAAATCACTCCATTTGGACAACTACAGAAAAAGTTATACTTAAAATACCAAAGCATATTCTGTGCTGGAAAGTTCGCCGCGGCAAACTTTTACAGAAACATACTCCGGGAACATATTTTGCTACATTTTCCAGTTTTTAACTTTCCACCCTTCACATATAAGCCATCTTAAACCTAAAACATCAACTTCTACTTCATTATCAACTCTATTTCAACTCAATATCATTCACAAACCAATTCATAATTTATACTTATTCATTAACCAAAAGATTAAAACATTTTCATATACCATTTATCAACAACTTCCTACACACATTCAACTTCATTTTCACTTTCATTTAACTTCTAACTATCACCAAAACATGCTTCATTCATCAAATAAAAAAAAAAGAGGATTCTTATACTTACCTATTTATCCAAAGCTTCTTCGATCACTATGAAACCCTAGCTTAGAAATCCCTAAAAATCAAAATGACTCTTTAGTGCTTTCTTTCTTCCAACACAAATCCCAGACAAATCCATTTCTTTGAACCCTTTTCTAACAAAGCAAGAAGGAGAGATAATTACCTTAGCAAATCCTCTTCCTTCTTCTTTCCATGTGTTCTTCCTCTCCCTTTCTTCTTATTTTTGTTCTTCTCTTCTTCTCACACAAGACAACAATTTCTTCTTTCACTTATAACTTAAATGAATGTGCAAAGTCCATTATGCCCTCACATTAAGCTTTAAAGCCTTTTTAACCTTAAGTGTCATGCCCAATTTGCCCTTATAACATCTTACTACTTTAATCTTTTAATCAAATTAACCTATATCATAAAAATCCTATTAACCTTGACATAATAATTAGCTCCGAAAATTAATCCATCAAACCTCATAATTCATTTAAATCATGCTTAATTTCAATAAAATAATAAAAAAATTCGGGGGCCAACATACCAGGACTACTACTACCTAGGGAAATTGACTTTTCCATTGAGCTTCTTCCAGGCACAATGCCAATTTCGGTTCCGCCTTAAAGAATGGCTCCAAGGGAATTAAAGGAGCTTAAGGAGCAATTGAATTATTTATTGGAGAAAGGCTATATTAGGCCCGAGATCCTCACCTTGGGGAGCGGGGGTCCTTTTTGTAAAGAAGAAAGATGGATCATTGCAAATGTGTGTAGATTATAGGAAGCTTAACCATGTCACCATTAAGAACATATATCCGCTTCCACACATAGATGACTTATTTGATCAGTTACAAGGGGCAAGGATCTTTTTGAAGATGGATTTGAGATCAGGTTACCATCAGTTGAGGATAAAGGAGCCAGATGTGTCAAAGACTGCATTTAGAACACGGTATGGCCGCTTTGAGTTCTTGATCATGCCTTTTGGGTTGGCAAATGCACCTGCAGCTTTCATGGATTTAATGAATAGAGTCTTTAGGCCTTTCTTAGACCAATTTTGTTATTGTCTTTATCGATGATATTTTGTTCTATTCTAAGAGTGATAAGGAGCATGAGGAACATTTAAGAATTTCTTTGGAGACATTGAGGAAGAATGAGTTGTATGCCAAAATTAACAAATGTAAATTTTGGCTAAAAGAAGTGACATTTCTGGGGTATGTGATTTCAGAGTGAGGAATACATATGGATCCGAGGAAGATAGAAGCGGTTGTGAAATAGGAAGCACCTAATAATGTAGCTGAAGTGAGAAGTTTTGTGGGATTGGCCGGGTATTACAGATTGTTTGTGGAAGGCTTTTCTATAATAGCAGCTCTACTTTCTAAATTGACAAGAAAGAATCAAAAATTTGTATGGATAGAGGAGTGCTAGGGCAGTTTTGAGGAATTGAAGAACAGGCTTACAACTGCATCGGTTTTGACTTTGCCTTTAGGTAGTGACGGATATACAGTTTATAGTGATGCCTCAAGAAAAGAATTAGGTTGTTTGTTGATCCCAGAAGATAAAGTGATTGCTTACGCTTCTAGGCAATTAAAGCCTTAAGAAGTGAATTATCCTATTCATGACTTGGAGTTAGCGGCCATAATTTTTTCATTGAAGATTTAGAGACATTACTTATATGGAGTCATTATTAGGGTATTTACAGACCATAAAAGTCTTAAATATCTGATAAGCCAAAAGGAGGTGAATTTGAGACAAAGAAGGTGGTTAGAACTGCTAAAGGATTATAACTTGATGATAGACTACCACCCGAGGAAAGCTAATATAGTAGCGGATGCATTGAGTAGGAAATCAACTATGGCATATATGGCGACAGTGTATACTCCTTTGTTGGAGGAATTAGCCAGACTTAAAGTGACATTGAGACAAGTCGAATCTGACTATATATTGGCTAATTTTAGAGTGAGGCCAGTATTGAATGAGAAGATTAAGAGATTGCAGGAACATGACAAGTATTTAAGCAGGCTTCGGGAAGAGATTAAAAGTGGTAAACCTTCTAAAATAGAGATTAAAGAAGATGGATTGATGGTAGTAGGTAACAGATTGTGTGTTGGATCCCGAACTTTTATTGGGAGTTAGAACTATTAAAGGAGAAATTGTTAGTGATTAGTTATGAGTAAAGAAAAAGGAAAATTCTTGAATTTGAAATGATATATAAGATTTAGGTACTGAATGTAGTAAGTTGATGATGAGTGGGTATATATGTGTGTGTTCTGTTATTAATGTTCACGATCAATCATGGACTATAATTTGTTTTTGTATGATATTGAGTTTAAATGGAAGTTGAGAGGCATAATAGTGATTGAGAATGAAAGTTGAAAATGCAGAAAAGTAATAGAGCATGAATAGGTTGACTATGAATTCTTGGTTTTTGATGATTTTTTTTACTAAAATTACATATTTTGGAGTAGTATGAAATTATGGTGAATGAGTTGATTGAAATGGAGTAGAAAGACTTGAATAAAAATTTGAAGTATTGGATTTTGGAAAGTGAAGTCTGAAAATTCTTTGAGAATGAACAGTGGAGAGTTAGATTCTTCGATCTGAAACTTCTGTGATATTTATGGTTGATCTATAGATATTTTGATAAAATTGTTTTCATAAAAGTTTTATTTTATCTTCCTAGCTTTCTAATGCTATAAAGTATGATTTTTTTGGACAATGGAGTTGGAAGATATGATCATTAGAAGTTTGGATGCTGTTTAGGATAGAACTTTCGGGACAGGTTCATTGTTTTGAAATTTTGACCCTTATAGCGGCAAGATTTTTTAAGGTCTTAATGAAAGTTGTAGAGCCTTCTTTCAGCTTTCCATGGATACCAAATTTGGAAATTTTAGAGTTCTGGATCAAAAATTATGAATTGTGGAAGTTAGGATGTCGGAAGAAGAAAGACCAAGAGTTTCTAGTCGATTATTATAGGCTTAATCATCTAATAGTCTTCGACTAGTCGACTATTGTCATGTTTTCCCCATGTATTAGTCGACTAATAGTCTTTCAATAGTCAACTATTGTTATGTTTTCCCCAATTCTTATTTGTATTAGTCGACTAATTTGGTACCAGTCGACTATTGTCCTATTTCCCCTAACCCGACCTCTCTCTACTCGTTTGGCCATAACTTTTTCGTCCGATCTCTGATTTACCTAATTTTTAAAGAATTGAGTTCCTAAGGAATTACTCTACCTTTCCAAAAAAAATTTATAGCTTTTGGTATTAATTTGAAAAATATTGATTGAATCAAATATAGAGGATCGGTTAAAAGAGTATGAGTTGGATATTTTACTAAACATGCTTCAGTATTTTGATGATATCTTGATCTGTAGAGCTCAAAATGAGTTAATTCTTATTTATAACTAAACTAGAGACATGGAGATAAAAGTTATCTGAAGGAATCAAATGTCAATTCAGTCCTTAAGACTTTCAATTTATGGAGTGAATTTGGGTGTATTATTCAGTCTTGGTTTAATTTTATTCGGAAAGTGTTTTGGCCATAACTTTTTTATTTCTGAACCGAATTGAGTGTTTTTGGTGTCGTTAGAAAATTGAGACAATGGGGAACATGTTTCTGGAAGGAAGTTTTATCAAATTCCTTCAATTTCATTACTAGAAAAAGGTCTTGATTTATGGAAGGAGTTAAGCATGATTTTAATAATTTTGAGGTCTTAATAGATTAATTACTTTTATTTTATGGAATTAATTAGCATGTTAATGTGAATAATTGGCATGTTAATGTGAGTAAGACCATATGACATGGATTAAATTGAATTAAGGTGGTAAGAATTGCTTGAGGGG
>JANIHZ010000008.1:14740856-14755645 GCA_027478365.1 Erythroxylum rufum
TTAATTCAACTAACCCATGAAATAAATCCTACTAACATAGACATAATAATTAACTCCCAAAAATTCACCTATCCAAATCTTATAATTATTTAAATCAAGCTTAAATAAGGAAAAAAATTCGGGGGCCAACAAAAGTCTTTCAACCTTCCAACAATATGCAACTAGTTTGATGAGATTTTGATTGTGTCACTTCCCAAACCCAAACTAATTTTATTCATTTGTGATGAATCATCACTTAATAACAAGACTCAATTGCTCAAGTCTTATCTTCAAATTTAAAATTAAAATTAACATGTATAAAACATTAATCCATAAATTCTCAAGCAAATAAAATCTCAAAAAAATTATAATCATGAATTCAACTATTTCTAATGTCATTTTCACAATTAACAAATTAGATCTAGGAATCTTTGAAATTCAAATAGCACAAGATAGTGATTTTTTTAACTATAAAGCCACACAACGTACATATATTTTATTAGGTGTTTTGTTATATTTTCATGTTTAATTCATGTACGTTATTTTATGTAATTAAGAAAATATTATTTTGAGAATAAGTTTATCGAGAATTCAAGATCTTTATAGAGAAACTAAGGGAGAAATTATACTATTGAATAAACAGGGTCTCAAATACAAACATGTTGCAGTTTGTATTAGTTGGGATTTTAAGTTTGAGTGGGAATCCTACATTGGAAAGAGATGAAACTAGTGAAGGGCATATAAGTAGAAATGGCCCATATACCTAATGCCTTAAGGTTTTGGGTCAAAGTGTGGTGTCAAGGCCTATAAGTATGTTCCCTCACTAGGCTCATGATGTAGATCTCCCAGGTAAGTGGGCTCGTTAGATCCAACAAGTGGTATCACAGTCGATGGTTTAATAAGGGACAAGTATGGAGACAACAGTCGAATCCCATGGTTGCCTTCCCTACGTGGAAGAGCAAGGAGACTCCTAAAAGGCCCTAATCAATGGAGTAGAAAGGTTATTAGTGATATCATATACTTGAACTGCTAACAAAAAGGTAGACAAAGGCTTTGATCAAGGGGGAGCTCGAGACCAATGTGGAAGTTCAAACCTGAGGGGGAGATTGTTGGGATTTTAAGTGTGAGTGAGAATACCACATTGGAAGGAGATATGTAATAGCCGATTTTTCAAATTGAGGGATTAGAACCCTAAACTATTGCATAGAAGCTATGTCATAAAAAATTCATGAATTGCATTTCATTCACATGCATAATGATAGCTTACACACATGAATTATGATTTATTACACATTGCAAAGAATATATATGCACTCAATTGATTTATTCTGGGGTATGAAAGGTTTAAAATGATCATGATATGAATTGTGTATTGTTTATGCCTTGCATTTTGGTTTGATTTATTATAAGTAGTAAATTTGGAATTAATTGGTACAATTGGAAAATTGATGAATTAAAATGTACATTTGGTATAGAAAAAATGCCAAGTGGTAAGACAAGTGGACATATGAAAAATTAGGATGACTAAGCGTATACTTAAGTGACATTTGACATAGCTAATTGATTGAGAAATGGCATTGATCATAGAGTGATAAATGGAATAATAACTAGGTGACATTTGGCAAAAAATACGTAGGAAAAATGGAGAACATGCTTAGGGACATATGTCATGGTAATAAGGAGACACCTAGCATCTAAGGTGTTAAGTTTCTGCAGGAGTAAAATTAGTTTTGTTCATTTTTTCTTCTTTCTTCTTCTCACATCACCAAAACACTCTCACATGTACACCCCTGTATCTTGCCTATGTTTGTGTCCAATTGCTACACCAATAATCCATGCTTTCACCCCCACAAGGTTAGGTAAAGAATTAGAACATAGTTGTTCTTCTTATTGCCTTTGATCCAAGCCGAAATCATTCAATTCCCACCTTAATTTGTGATGATTTTTGCATGCATGGAGAGCTGAATTAGCTTAATCTTTAAGCTAGAATTTGAGCTAGAAAAGTAAGTCAAAGATTGTTCTTTATGGAATTTTATAATAAAAAGTTTATGATGATGAAATTGGGATGAATTGCATGTTATATTAATGATGAGGTTGTGCTAGAATGTGATAGTGAATCGGATAGCTTTTGTTTGGTTTTGATGCATGAAAGACAATAGTTATGAGCTGCCAAATGAATGATTTTGAGTTAGAATTGGAGATGAGATTGGTGAGGAATTGACATATAATTAAGATATACTTAAGGCATAATCTAGGAACTATTATGAAGGTGTTTTGAAATTGGAATGAAGGTGTTTGAATATGGAAAATTGTAGGAAAATGGGTAGTCCACGATCGTGGCACTAATCCTATGACCGTGGGCAGATGCATTAGCTTCTGTCACGATAGTGGGAAGGTAACCAAGAGCATGGGCAAGGTAATGATGATTTACTTGATCAGTTATAAGGAGATGAGGTGTTTACTAAGCTGGATTTGAGATTAGGGTATTATCAATTGAAGATAGCAGAAGCTAATGCATCAAAGAGTGCATTCAGGACCAGATATGGGAACTTTGAGTTTTTGGTGATGCCTTTTAAGAGATGCTCCGACAGCTTTTATGACATTGATGAATAAGGTATTCTAGATGGTATTTTGGTGCATTCGAAGAGCAGAGAGGAGCACTCTGAGCACTTAAAGTTAGTTTTACAGATAATGAGAGAGAAGCAATTGTATGCAAAGTTCAGTAAGTGTTAATTTTGGCTAGATCAAGTAGTATATTTGGGTCATATAGTATCTGGACACGGCATGCAGGTGGACCCAAGGAAAGTTGAGGCAGTAATGAAGTGGGAAGCCCTAGGAATGAATATGATATTCAGAGTTTTCTTAGGATATTAGGATATTATATGAGGATTGTTGAGGGGTTTTCATTGATCTCAGCCCCTTTGACAAAGCTTTTGAGGAAGAATGTACCCTTCCAATGGACTAATGAATGTCAAAGGAGTTTTGAGGGATTAAAACATCGATTGACTACAGTGCCAGTGTTAGCTATACCATCAGGATTTGGAGGATATGTTGTGTATAGTGATGCTGCACACCAGGGGTTAGGATGTGTTTCGATGTAGTATAGCAGAGTGATTGTATATGAATCAAGACAATTGAGGTCTCATGAATTTAATTATCCAGTTCATGATTTAGAAATTGCTACAGTGGTGCTTGTATTGAAGATTTGGAGACATTGTCTGTATAGTGAGACATTTCAGATATTTACAAACCATAGAAGTTTGAAATATTTGCTAAGTCAGAAGGAGTTGAATATGAGACAAAGGCGGTGGCTTGAATTACTTAAAGATTATGATTGTACAATTGAGTATCACCCTGGTAAAGCTAATGTTGTGGTTGATGCATTAAGTAGGAAATCTAATAGCAGTGTGGCATAGATATAGACATCGAAGTTACCAAAACTAGTACAAGTGAAAGCATTGAATGTTGAAATAAATTTGGGGTAAAATGAAGCATTATTAGCGACATTGAAGCTTAGGCTAGTATTGTATGAAAGGATCAGAAAAGCTCAGAGTAAAGATCCAGAATTAGTGAATCTTATTGAGAAGTTGAAATAGGATTCGAGTTCTAAGTTTAAGTTGAGAGATGATACACTGTGGTTGAAGCAGAGATTGTGTGTACCTAATGTTGATGATCTGAAAACAGAGATTTTGGAGGAAGCTCACATAGCAATTTAAGCAATGCATCCTGGTACTACCAAGATGTACAGTACTTTGAAACAATATTTTTGGTGGCCAGAGATGAAGAAACAAATAGTGAAGTATGTTGCTAAGTGTTTAACTTGTATTAAGGCTGAGCATCGCTCCAGTTGGGAAGTTACAGTCATTACCAATTCCGAAGTGGAAATGAGAGAGGATTACTATGGATTTCATGATGGTTTTGCCTAAGACTTCGAGGCATGATGCTATATGGGTCATTGTTGACAGATTGACAAAATTGGTCCATTTCTTACCTGTGAGGGAGAATAATACACTGGATCAATTGGCCCAGTGGTATGTAAATGAAATAGTGAGATTACATAGGGTTCCATTATCTGTTGTATCAGATCGGGAACCCAAATTTACTTCAAGATTTTGGGGTAGTTTATAGTCAGCCATGGGTACAAAGTTGAATTTCAGTACAACATTTCATCCTTAGACAGACGGACAGAGTGAGAGAAATGTTAGGACAATTAAGGATATGCTTAGAGCTTGTGTTTTGGAGTTCCAAGGAGCATAAGATCAGTATGTAGCTCTTATTGAATTTGCATACAATAATCACTACCACAGTATTATTGGTATGGCTCCATATAAGGTATTGTATGGTAGGAAGTGCCTTACACCTTTGTATTGGGATGAAGAGGGCCTAAGGATTGTTGAATGCCCATAAATGATTCAACACACTGTTGATAAGGTGAAAGTGATCCGTAATAGAATTAAAGTGGCCCAAGATAGGCAGAAAAGTTATGCAGATCAACGCTGGAGAGATATGGAGTACTAAGTAGGAGATAAAGTATTTATGAGAGTATCACCTTTGCAAGGAGTGCTGAGGTTTAGTAAAAAGGGTAAGTTAAGCCCCAGATATATTGGTCCATATGAAATTACTGAGAGAGTTGGACCATTGGCATACAAGTTAGCATTAACAGTTGAGATGACTCAGATTCATAATGTGTTTCATATCAGTATGCTCAGGAGGTATCGGTCGGATCCAACACATGTGTTACCAACATAAGAGGTTAAAATTGCAAGTAATTTGAGTTATATGGAGTAATCTGTTAAGATAGTGGGTCATCAGACTAAACAATTGAGAAACAGAGTGATCCCATTGGTTAAAGTCCTTTGGAGGAATCATTCGAGAGAAGAAGCTACATGGGAGACTGAAGAGAATATGAGGAAATAATACCCCTATCTATTCAATCACCCAGTTAAGAATTTTTAGGAAGAAATTTCTTAAGGGGGGAGATTTTTAATAGCCGGTTTTTCAAATTGAGGGATTAAACCCTAGACTATTGCAATGGTCTAAGGATGAGATTATATTGCTATAAATTAAGCATGATTTAAATTAATTTTGAGGTCTTGATAGATTAATTTATCTTGGAGTTAATTAACTTGCTAATATGAATGAGATTATATGACATAGGTTAGTTGAATTAAGATTAAGGTGATAAGTTGCATGAGGGGCATTTCTGGGAGATTACTTAAGTGGGAAAGCTTTAAGGCATTGAAGGAGGGGCAAAATTGGAAGAATGAATTGTGGGCTTGTGCTTTAGAAGATAAAAATGTTGGTGAAGAATGAAAGAAGAGAGAAAACACACAAATAAGAAAGAAGGGAGAGAGAGTGTCGTGGGTTGAGAGAAAAAAGAGAGTTGAGCTAGGTTCCAACTTTTCTTAGCCTTCAAGAGGGATTTTGGGGTTGAGCAAGAAGGGAAAAAGGAAGAGTAAGGTTAAAGCTTCCATTAGAGCTAAGAAATTCATTGTTTAGTGAAGATTCAAGGTAAGTTTATGTTAAATCTTTTGAATTTTTGGAAGGGTTTTGGTCGAAAAAGCTTAGAAATTGCATGGGTATAAGTATTCTAAGATCAATTTCATGCATTTGGTTCTTTGGGTTTTCTAATTTGAATTCTATTGAATTGAAAATTTTTGTCATTGTTAAAGGGAGGCAAGAGAGTTAAGAGGAACAAGAGCAGAGACATCCTTGAACAAGTTTTCAAGCAAAAAAATTAAGGTGGGTGACATTTTTATAATTGAGTTAATAAACCATTAAAGTTTCTTCAAATAAATGAAAGTTAATGATTTCCAACTACCTTGATAATGTGCATTTATTGTCCTTTAAAAATGCATTGAGAATGTGTCATATGATTTGTATATGAATTTCTGTGAATGACTTATGAGCTGATATGAAAATGATTTCAAATGTCTTCATAATAGTTATATTTATGGCTTTTGAATGATTTGGGAAATGACTATATGATTAGTATGGGGTTTTGGTTGATGAAGTGTGAAATGATGATAGAATTGCATATGAAATATTTCATGCTCATGGAAGACAAGTTTTCAAAATGTGCCATTTGGGAAATTGGTTTTCAAGTCATGAATAACATGTTATGTGGGTTTGTGGTGGTCTATTCTGTCTGTCAAGTGCACTTCATCAAAAAGGCCTCTCTCGCTTGCCCACTAGTGGCATGGAGCTCCTTCGCGGACTCCCATAAGTTCACGGCTACGCAAGACCATTTTGTGGGATTGTGATAGCACGTTCTGTTCACGGCTACACAGGACCCTTAGGGGAAATGTGTAGTACGTTCTGTTACAGATCCACCTAAACCATTTTGATGTGATTATTTGATTATGATGTATCAGCAAGTTTGATGGATATATAACTTATGTGAGTTGTGAATTGACTTGATACGTTAAGAATTTTGTGTTTTATAATTAATTGAGAATGTTGCTTTGATCATGAAGGTTTTAAATAGTTTTTACTTATTATCGGTTATAAAACTGTTACCAACGAGCTTTAAGCATACCTCACATTCCTTTCCATCTTCAGGCGATGAGCAAGCTATCGAGTGATCGAGTCGAAAGTCAAGGCATCACTCCAATTTGCATATTTTGTTTTTGAAGCTAGATATTGTAAAACAAGGCTTTAGTCGTATTTTGAGCAATTATTGTTCTTGTAAAGTTTGTATTTTTGGATTTTGATGTAAGTTGGCTTGAAATGCCCACTAAAGCGCTATAAAACTCTTTTTTTAATGTGAATGAAATACATATACATTATGTTTATTTATGGCTTTTCAAGTCTTTACATTTCTATTTTCAAGTTTTTATAGGGGTAGGATTTGTGTTCTGACTTTAGCGGAAATTCTGGAATAATTTAGGTAGAAATGATCAAAATTTTCTTCTTAGAACTTGTAGATCGATGATCTTTCTAGCTTTCCAACAATATAAATTTTGTAATTTTTGGATACCGGAATAAAAAGATAAGATCGTTACAAGATGTGATGCTGCATGGAAAGTATGCACAGGATAGCTATGGTAAATGGTGAGAATGTGTGGTTTTGATGAATCAAATAGGTTGAGAATTGAGAGTTTTATAAGATAATTTTGGTGTTTGAAATGATATAAAGTGATTTTGCACTAGAAGAGTTGAATTTGAGAAGATTATGAGTGACCATGATATTAGATTGGATGTAGGAAGCATTAGAGAGGCTTTAGAGGGGTTTAGGGAACCCCTATGCTCGTTAGACGGACTTTAGGTCTGTTAAATAGACCTTCTCTAGTCTAGGAGGACCCCCAGCATTGCCAATTTCCATTTAATGGACAACATGTCGTTAAACGGACCTTCTCGGGTCAAAAATGGCCCCCAACCCTGTGTATGTCCGTTAGGCGTACGTGTATGTCCGTTTAACTGACATACCCTGTACACTCTCGGTAATTTGTATTTTTGACCCTTTAAATAGCAAAATCTTGCTTTGTGGTCTTCATAAAAGTTGTATATCTAGAAGTCTTATTTCAAATCGTCTAAGAACAATCTCAAGCAAACATCCCTATTGAAAGTTATGGCAATTACGCCAAGTTAGGTACAATATGATTGAGGGTATAAACATATTTGATTCTTTCAGGCATAACTTCCTCATCTGACCTCAAAATGAAGTAATTATTGAACCAATAGATTTCTAACACATGTTTCTATCTCTCCGTAAAAATTGGTATCTTTTAGAGTTGATTTGAAAAAGTGTGATGGAGAAAAAGTAAGGGGTTGGTTAGGAGAGCATGGTTGGGGTATGAACACACTTTGGCTTTTTAAGCATATCTTGATCTATAGAACTCCGATTAAGATAGTTCTTGCTTCAAAACAAATTAGAGACTTAGAGCTACAATTTCTTCAAAGAAGTCAAATTGTAATTTTGGTGATTGACTAGTGTGGTACACTACCCTTATGAGATGTTGGCTAACGAGGGTTCATTGAAATAAACCTATAAGGGAACCCACTCACTCTTTATGACTCCAATTAGTTGGGCTCCAGAAATGGGGTCCAGCAAATCTTATGGCTTGTCAATATATGAATTGTGAAATTGGAAAATGGTTAAAGAAAATGTTACAGTGCCTGCTCTATTGTCTTGGTGGTGGATAGATGGATATGCCTATAGGGTTATAGTGCAACTGCTACATTTTGACACCACCGGTATCCACAGTTTGATACCTTCAAGTATCCACAGTTCATTACATTCGGGTATCCACAGTTTGATATCTTCAGATATCCACAACACCTATTTTCCACACCCACAAAAAATGTGCACGCCTAACACAGGAAGTAAAGTAAAGAGATATAAATATGAAATATAGTATGACAATATAAATAATCAGTATATGAATGAGCTTTGGCATTTGTGTTAATAATTTGTATCATTAAGTGTTGAATATCAATGTTTGAGTTTTGAAGGCGAATTTATGGTATATCCAAAAATATTGAAGCATGTTAGCATTATTTATTTGATTAAGTATGCCATCATTATTTGCATTTGTAGGACGTTTATGAATGTATGTGCTTGGTGGATGACTGTTGTGAGTAGTCATCGAACAGATAGAAGAAAAAGTACTTATGGAAGGCATTTTTAGTTAAAGATAATTGTAATCTGTTTCCATCAAAGATGATTCCATCAAAGGCATGTAGATATATGTTTTGAGTGTTAGAGGATAGGGTTTTTGTAGTCGAATGAGGAGATCTTTATGGATCTAGTAGATAAGGCTATGGAAATAAGTTAGGGCCTAGGAGAAGGGGAGGAAAAGAGACCAAGGTGTTTTTAAAGGGCTATAGTATCGGGGGATTCAATCATTTTGCCTAGAATGGAAGTAATAGTCCTAGAGCGTAGCAGGGTTTTTACTATTACTAAAACAAGAAGTGGAATGAACAGAAAGCAAGGGTGAAAGGGCAGTGGAATTAAGAATAAAGGAGCAACAACAAATAGGTGGAATATTAGAAAACATTGAATGAGAAGAGTTCAGGGTGGAGAACATTGAATGCCATGCAAAGACTATTGGTCGGAAAAAAGAGAAACAAAAGTTTCTCTCTCAAGAATTTTTTTCATTCTTTATTAAAACTATTTAGCTAAACACACTTTTAAATCTTGTATTGTCTTCTTTAAGAAAATTAACCTTTATTTCTTTGAAAACCTTTACGTCTCAATAATGATTTATTTATTTCTTTTAGTAAAATCTTTAAATATTCTGTCAATTCATTACATATGAACTTATCAATCTGGTCCCATAGGAGTTTCTCAACCCGATCTGGTCCCGTAAGTGTTTCTCAACCTTATATATTAGAAGAACATGTTCTGAATTTTTCTATATGCATATTAAGGAACAATTAGTGGTATGAATGGAGAGAGTGTCTGTCATGACCATGACATTGTTTTTGTTTCCGATTTCTACCATATCTTATCCGAACCTTAATGAATGTGTATGAAAATTTTCAAACACCAAAAAATAATAATAAGACTTACCACATATGAATTGGGAGATTGAAATTGGAATATAAGATTGAGCATTATGCATTCCAAAGAAAACTTAAATGTACGTAAATGATTTGTATGGATATTCATTACTCATATGTGTATAGTATGGTTATACAAGTCTGATTTTAATACCCCTCTAATGGTGGTTAGCCATGAATTACATGTATGAATGCAAATACAGATTTTATGACTTGAAATGTATATCATATGACTTGTCAATATATGAATTGTAAAATTGGCAAATAGTTAAAGAAAATGTTACAGTGCCTACTATATTGTCTTGGTAATGGATATATAGACATGCCTATAGGGTTATAGCGCAACTGCTACATTTTGACACCACCGATATCCACAGTTTGATACCTTCGAGTATCCATAGTTCGATACCTTCGGGTATTCACAGTTTGATATCTTTGGATATCCACCACACCCGTTATCCACACCCACAGAAAATGTGCAGGCCTAACACATAAAGTAAAGTAAAGAGATATAAATAAGAAATATAGTATGACAATGTAAATAATCGGTATATGAATGAGCTTTGGCATTTGTGTTGATAATTTGTGTCATTGAGTGTTGAATATTAATGTTTGAGTTTTGAAGGTGAGTTTATGGTATATCCAAAAATATTGAAGCATGTTTACATTATTTATTTGATTAAGTATGCCATCATTATTTGTATTTGTGGGATGTTCATGAATTTATGTGCTTGGGGGATGACTGCTGTGAGTGGTCATCCAAACCAAGTGTTTCCCCACTAAGCTTTCAAGCTTAGCACAGGTGTTAATCCGTATAGGTCCAAGTCATAGGACTGAGGCATAGGGAACAACTGCAGGGACCAAGGCCAACAAATAGAAGAAAAAGTACTTATGGAAGGCATATTTAGTTAAAGATGATTGTAAACTGTTTCCATCAAAGGCATGTAGATATATGTTTTGAGCGTTAGAGGATAGGGTATTTGTAGTCGGAAGAGGAGGTCTTTATGGATCTAGCAAATAAGGCTATGGAAATGAGTTAGGCCCTAGGAGAAGTGGAGGACAAGAGACCAAGGTGTTTTTAAAGGGCTATAGTACCGGTGGATTCAATCATTTTGCCTAGAATGGAAGTAATAGACCTAAAGCGTAGCAGGGTTCTTACTATTACTAAAACAAGAAGTGAAATGAACAGAAAGCAAGGGTGAAAGGGTAGTGGAATTAAGAATAAAGGAGCAACAACAAACAAATGAAATATTAGAAAACGTTGAATGAGAAAAGTTCAGGGTGGAGAACATTAAATGCCATGCAAAGACTATTGTTCGGAAAAAAGAGAAACAAAGTTTCTCTCTCAAGAATTTTTTTCATTCTTTATTAAAACTATTTAGGTAAACACATTTTTAAATCTTGTATGTCTTCTTTAAGAAAATTAACCTTTATTTCTTTGAAAACCTTTACGTCTCAATAATGATTTATTTATTTCTTTTAGTAAAGTCTTTAAATATTCTATCAATTCATTACAAATGAACTTATCATCTACGTTAAGAAGAGAATTTAGGTTAAATATTTTCAAGTGTTACAAATTGCATGTTTGATATCTCATATATAAATATTTCTTTTTTCCTAATCACTTATGTTAGAGGGATTCAGATTTTACATATCCAAATTTCTGACATCCATAACAAATCGTATTATTCTTCTTCTTTAATTCATTTTTACCTTCATTTATAGAATTCCTTACAAGAACATAGGTAATTTTTACAAGATTTTCTATTCTATTAGATAAAATACGTTTAACACTATAAATCGACAACTAAAAGAGTAAATGAAAGATGAACACTTCAAGAATTATTTGAAAATTTTGAGTGAAGGAGGTGATGTTATTGCTATTACTATATGCAAAATGCTTTTCACCTCATCCTTGAAATTTTTTTAAAATGCAAGATATTTTTTCTTTTATTAGAGGCCTCTTTCTTTCACTACAAGAAAAATGGGATTTAGTGACAAAAATTAACAACGGAATGTGAAGGTTTTTTTTGGCAAGCTAAGTTAGCGACGGAATTTACCGACGGAATGAGTCGTTGGAGAAATGGTCGTAGGTAATATTTGGCGATGGAGTACAAATTTTTCGTCGCTAATTTACTGAAGGAAATTTTCTATTCAATCGCTATATTTAGCGACGAATATTTTTGTGATGTCGGTAAATTTAGCGACAAAAGGTTTGTTTCGGTCGGTAAATGTAGCGACCGGACAAGGCTCCTCTGTCAGTAGCTTTACCAATGGATTTCCCAAATATGTCGGTAAATTCACGACCAATTTTATCAATGGATCTTAGTGGTTCGTCTGTAAATTCATATTTTACTTACAAATTTTTTTGTCAGAAAATTCAGTGATATTGTTTTTTAAATTTTCCTTGCACTTAATTTTATTTGATAATCTTATGATTGATGTATAATTTATACAGTTGTCAGTTATGTGTTGATAATATTTTATTTTGTTTCAAATTAAATGATATAAAGTCAAAATTATCTTAATTAATAATGAAAAATATTATCTACAACAATAAGTATTTAATTTATACAAAATAACTATAACTACGCTATTCATTTGGTTAATGTGGATGCTCTAAATGTTACGATGAAGTGCTGCCCTTCCCCCTCACTCATCTCATTACAAACTTGGGCAATGTACTCTACCAACTGTTGCAACTGAGTTGTCAGTGCCTGTACTATGCTCCAAAGCCCATAGACGTTATTGGATGCAGACCGCATACTAGATGCTACTGTACTGGATGTGGTAGATTGCGAATAACATGTGTTCATAAATGAACCTAAGCCGAAGATCCTTCCACGATAGTCCCTACTACCCACTGTATGAAGATATGTTTAACTCTCATCAACATCTTTAAATTGCTGAGACTCTCGTTGAATGCCTTCTTATATTTGGTCCTATCAAAAGGCAATGTTTATGTTAATAAGTGATAATTATTAAGCACTAATATTAAAGTATAAATTTCACATATATTTAGTTCTCTACATCTGGTGTTGACGAAGGTTACACCGTCATGATCCTTAGTGTGAGTGTGCAAAAAGAGCTGACGAGGTGTAGGCTTCTTATCCATAGACTTTTCCTGCATCAGAATAAAATGTTATAAGTGAACTACGATTTACAAAAATTTTAGCAAAATTTTCCTTATTTTTATGATATTTACCCCCGTTGAACAAAGAAAGTAACTCAACAATACAACCATATATAGCACCAGACATTTATAACATTATCATTTTCCATAATACATATATTTTTATTCCAAAATTTACACATCAAATTAAGTTGAAATACATCAAGGTAAAAAAAATCAGAACTAAGTGTAAAGTGTAGATACTTAAAAGTCTCTTTGCATGCTCGTGGTGGGTAATAAATCCTCCATTGTGTACAGAAAGACTCTTTCCCCTTGTTCTCCACATCTATTGGTAAAATTACACTCTGAAATGGACATTGCCTCGGGTGATTTCCAATACTGCTACCAATGATTTAATCCAACTTTTTTGGGTGAAATAGAGGATATCCCGATCGGGAGAGAGAACGGGGAAATTTCGTATGACCTAATATATCTGACAAGTCGCACTATTCTATATTTCTTCATAAATATAAGGAGGTCGTACACCAGTCTTGTGTATCTCACCAACAAAGTCTTTATAATGTTTAAGAGCTCGTCTCTCCCATACTTTATAAATAACTACGTCAAATTCAAAATCTCAAAAAAAAATCTTTCTGAAAAAGGAAAAACATACAATAAGTACTTATAACCTAAAATATTTATCTAATTAATGTATAAAAATTATTTACAAAATTATATTTTTGTACCTCAAACTCCTAATAATAAAAATACTTTGTTTCCTAAGAGATATTCTTCCATATATAACCTTCAAGATCAATCTTCTCCTTGAACTTGGATGTCATATTTCTTAAGCACGGTCCAAACGGAATCAACCTAATATTAAAACAATTTTGTATCATTTTTAAATTTAAACCTATAACTTAATTATAAACATATGATGTTTCATGTATTTTCACTTACAAATTATTGGCAATTGTGATGTAAGTTCTTCCATCAACTCCCTCAACTCCAAGCTGGAGGTCATCTCCTTCATCCACAATATTTACCCTTGAGATCTCTGTCGATATAGGGGTAATGGAAGGTGTAAAGCTGTTCGATAGTGTAGCAGTAGATACGGAAGCTGATGCCTTATCTGCATGTGTAGTAGTTGGAGGTACAACATCTGATTCTGTTACATCTGCAAAATGTGATGCTTCACCTGGAAAGTAACTAGCTCTAAATCGTGATTTGAAATTCATATTTTATTGAATATTTCAAAAATATAATAATTTCAATTCAATATATTGGTGATTCAATAATTTATTTATTGAATATAATATTTTATTACAAACACAAATTAATCACTATCAACACTTAATTGTAAATCACAATCATCATTATTTTCTTTTTCTGAAGAATTAGAATCAAACTCAGACTCCTCTTTAGATCTCTCACCCTCCTTATCCTCTCCAGATGAAATTTTAACATATTTATTATTTGGATCGTTCAAATGTTCATTCTCGTCATATGTAATAGATGTGTTTATTTCATAAATATCTTCCTGAAAGGTTTCACTTTCAATTCTTTGTTCTCATTTTCCATGAGATTCAAAAATACTTCTAAGTTTAACTTTGCAAATGACCAACTAATCTGCCTTATCTCGTTGTAAGCTGAGAAAAGGGACATAATACACTTGGATCGCTTGCATCACTAACACGAAAGGTTCAAATTATCTAAA
Source organism: Erythroxylum rufum (assembly GCA_027478365.1). Classification (NCBI taxonomy): domain Eukaryota; kingdom Viridiplantae; phylum Streptophyta; class Magnoliopsida; order Malpighiales; family Erythroxylaceae; genus Erythroxylum; species Erythroxylum rufum. The sequence continues at coordinate 14,755,169 of JANIHZ010000008.1, forward strand.
TCTTCTTTGCTGATTGATTTCAACTAGATTGTATCGACTATGCACTTTTGTACCAACATTAGGAGTTAGATCAAACCAGTAACACTTAAATATCACATTCCGCTTTATTGGCAATGTAGGGTACTCAATTTCAAGTATCTCAATAATTTTATCATAGTAATACATTAATCCTCCCTGTATGTAAACCCTACTATTTACTGTTGTCATGCTATGACCATGATATTATATATGATATTTGTATCCATTAACGAAATATACCCTGTTGGATCCCGTTTCCGGAACCCAACTACTTATATAGATTCTCATACGTACACATGATTCCTTATACACTCTCCTTGCTCTGATACCATATATGTTGGGACCCGATCTGGGAACCGGATCCCAACCGACAAACAGAACAGAAAACGAAATCGGCAAGAATGGACACGGAATCGAAAACGCGAAAACAAAGGATCGGACACGGAATTTAAATTTCGA
>JANIHZ010000008.1:14983322-14996943 GCA_027478365.1 Erythroxylum rufum
ATAAATGTGAATTATAATTAACCTTAGGATTATTAAGCACACTTACCATTTAAAAAATTAAAAAATTAACATTATTAATACATAATTCTTTAATCTACACTTTTTACAACAATTTGAAGGTTTAGTCGCCAAAAGTCCACATTTGGCAACGAATTATACATTTCGTTGCAAAAAGTTTGAATACTTAAGGACATCTTACGTTGTCGTCATGAAAGGGTCGATCTTTGGCAATGATATAAGTAAATTGTCGCAAAATTGGCCACTTTTAGCGACAACTCCTGAAAATCATCACTAAATAATCCACTTTTCTGACAACTTACTTTAACGTTGCTAAATTTGAGACTTTTGGCTACGAAATGAAATATTGTTGTCAAAAGTCTACATTTGGTAACGATTTTCAATTCGTCGCCAAAAAAAACTTAACTAATAGTCTATTCTGTCGTAGTGATTATCTTTATCTTTTAAAGTTGATATAAATCTAATGTGATTAATCTGCTACATCATCCAAGGTCTGCTCTTTATCTTTATCTATTGATAATGAGTCAGTCAAGACAAAAGCTTTTCATAGCATACTAGTCTAATCTAATGCTTACTCTTGTTAAGTCCATTATTCATGGTCTATCTGTCTGAGCACATATTAAGTCTAGAGCTCTTACATGTCTCCCTCGAATATATGATCTAGCTAACCTTTAACTCAAAGTCTATCTCAAGTTTATCTTTTGATCTCACATTTGAATATTAGATCTTGTCGAAGATCTATGCCAATATATACTAATGCATACACCAACTCATTGACAATGTCTATTTTCCTTACCTACTTGTAAGTCTTTGCTTTGTTTCATTATCTTGAGTATCAAATATTAATTTAGACTCGTCATTGCCTGTACAATTTCACTATTAGAACTTAAGGGTCTAACACTAACAAAACTTTGTTGTTTTTCTACTCTCTACAAAAGAAAGAGTTAAGTTGTCAATAAAGGTTTTGCAAACAACGAAACAAAATACATAGCAACACATAACATAATATTGCCACTTAAACAATGGTATGGAGATTGTTGAAACTTGTAAACAAAAGATCAAAATTGTATAAGATTTTGGAATTTTCATTAGTTTGTCCTGTCATTTATAGAATGGAATTTTAGAAGTGATAACGAGCAAATATGTCCTTTACATCTTTTGTCTCGTGTGACGTGCAAGTCTATCAAGATTTGTTCGTCGTATTTTTACAAATTAAGGCGGCTGTCCAACATAAATACGATAATATCTAAGTTAATTTTTAATAAAAAAGTTGAGAGAAACTTAAAAATAAACTTAAAATTGATTAATGTTTAAATGTGTTTATTTTTTTATCTTTTTATTGTTTATTCCAGAACGTGTCGAGAGTGAAGCTAGTGAATGATTATTTTCTTTTTTGTATCTTAATTTTGAGCCCCATATTACATGGGGAATCGAATAACTAAGATGAGAAGTTCAGAAGAGGCGCCCTTTAGATATGGTATGCTTTGTAAGGAAACCAATCTGTCATAGAATGCTCTTAACAGTGAGGGCCGGGGCGACCACAAAAACCCCAGAGTATTGGGTTACATTGTGGGAGTATCAACTAGCCATACGTTCACCGACAGGGTACCCCCACAGCTTCTACACAACTGCCCTTTGGTCGGTATTTCCGAGTCAATTTAGTATATATGATCATCTAATCCTCAATTCCTGAGAGACCACATGGAGCAAGACAATTTAATCCGAGGATGAATACACATGTCGATAAGCAGGCAATTACAAGTTGTACAAGCAAATGAGCCAAATAATTAAAGGGACCACCAGGACTATTTGCATTACAAAACCTGAAAACCCTCGAGGACAAGAACTTGTCGAAGCTTGATCGACTATCAGTAGTTAATTTGACTGCTGGGCCCCGGAAATATGATGTAAAACCCTATTTCGTTGACCTTTATTAACCCAGTTGTCAAAGAACCATTATCAATCTCTGTACATGTAGCTTCACATGGGAGAAAAAGATTTAATAAAAATATCTGAGCTATCTTGGTTCTGTCTATATATCCAAGTCCACATATACATATACACATGCTTAAGTAATGTAGGAATATCGTAATTAGAGGTTTGGGGAATCTTGTCGCAGGAGTGGTGGCATCTGCCTGTTCCCTTCATCATCTTGTAAAGCTCCGGCAAGTGCCACCACGCTATGACAAGATACCTTTTAACTTCTTTCCTCGATTAGCATCACGGTATCACCTTTAATTATTCCACACTTCTCCGTTCAACACCAGGTTTGCACTAATCTGCCGAATAGTTATATCTTGTTGTGTCTTCTTGGCATGGTTCAATAATTATCCTTCTTGTTGTTACCGCTTTTGTTTGTAAATGAATTCATCTTCGTTAAGTTGATTATGGAGTATCGTTAAACGACTTCAAGTTTGAAAAGTGGTCTCTTGATAGAGATGGAGAAGGATTTAACGTTTTACCAGGTACTTCTCATTTCTGCATTATCACACCTATCACTGCTTTTCTAGTGGACAATTAATAAACAAAGGGAAACTTGTTCTTAATCCTTTTTCACCTTCTCCATTGTCATATTCTTTTCTTATACGTTTTACAATGACGTTGTGATTTGTGGAATTGGTCAGGAATTGCTAAAAGTACAAGAAGTTTCAGGAATTTCTTTCACAACTTTCCGATCCGTCGGCTATAGAGGTCAGAATGAATATTCCAGCATTCTTATTCGCTTCGTCAAAGTTATTAAGGAAGATAGCCAGGCTCGGATTACAGATCATGCATTCACCTGTTAATCCAACTTGAGGACAAATTCGTGAGTAAATACATGGGAATAGATGACTTCACCTACTTGTAGTTAAAAAAAAAAAATTATCAGTTGGGAGCGTTTCGTGTCACTCATCATCCAAGTGACGTCAATGAATGATATAAGAGTAATATATGAGAATGATTCAAGTTTTAACATCGCTTCCGGCTGTGCAGTGACTGAAACTTGCATAAACAACTCCTGGAAATCCTACAGACATTAATTAGTAAGAAACTGACATGATAGAGATATTAGTAATATATCTTGTACTAAACTCCAAACTTAAATTTATTAACTTTTGCTTTAGATACCCAATACACCTCCCCACGTTTGACCTAGCGTTGGTTACTCTACAAGTTTAGCCTCAAGTATTGGGCCTTTTACGCTTGGAATTACCCAACGCAAACACTTGCAGCTTTACGGGTATAGCAATCAAAAAAATTTCAAATATGGAGTTCACCTTTTGCATATCAAGTAGAAAAATCGAAACAAAAGGAGATTTTCAGTATCAAATATAAAATATAAGTTAGCTAAGATGGTTGAAGATGGTGAGATGTTAAAACCAAGGCTTTAAAATAAGGGAGGAGATAGAGAAATAGGTCGGTGTGTTTTCTTCTTCAGGAATATCTTAAAGTTGGTGGTAGACAATCTTTAAAAATGGTTTTTTTTTAAAAAAGTCAAAGAGGTTTATCTTATGTCCGATGACATTTTCGCATATTAAACGGTTGAATCATTAGGAGTTTAAATCTGATACTATACATAGTGAGTGACTTGAATATCTATCAGCCAAAAAGAATAATTAGAAAGTTATGCGATGGAAAAAGAAAAACCAAAACTCGAGTACTTTTGCTGTCTGCGCAGACCATTTTGATTTTCGTCATATCAAGAGGTCTCTCTTAAAAGAGCATTTTTTCAGCAGAATAGTCATTGTTAAAAAAAGATCTCGAGCCCAACTGATTATGGGAAACGCCAGCCTCTGCATCACCAGTTAAATCCTTTAAGAAAAGAACCAATAATCTGTTTCTATTTGACATTGTCAATCTGGAAAATTAATAATTTCTAAGCGGACTCTAGAAAATTATACTTTGAAATAGACTTTATTGGCGGCCAACTCTGGACTTATCAATTGAGTCTATCACTTTTATGTTTTTATTTCAGTTGACTTGTTGAAGTAGTCTGAGCCGGGGATTTTTGCAAGTAAAGGATGTTGAAATCTGTGGGCCAGCTGTGAGATCATTAGAATCCTTAGTTATTGGCATAAGATGAGGTTTAGCAGTTGATATTCATGTAAATTCAAGTTATGAAGAAGAGTTTATCAAACCCATTAGAGTCGACCGCTCCTCCTGTTCTTTAGAAGGTAAAAGGATAAACACTTGCTAGTTGCTATTGGTCCTCGTGTCAATCAACAGCAAGCAAATAACAACATCCCATCCCACAATTTTACTTCGATCACGATTTTCTCTGTACACCAATTTTCTACCTGTCTACATAAAAGGGAGAAGCAAGCAATTGGCAAACAACTTGCAGTACGTAGTTGCAGTAGACGTGGACAAAATTGTTGGATATTCAGACGTCTCATCGCTACATCGGAATCATAATGGTTGCCTACTAAAACAAAACACCTTAATGTTTACGAAAGATTCAAAGATTAATAAAAGGACAAAATAGCAGCCTAGGTGTGCTGACAAGGCTCATTTTCAGTGAAGAGTATATACATATTCGCTATCACTCACTAGACCAAAGATATCAACTTTTAACTTAATCTTGTATCACTTTCTGCTATGAACATAAAAGCAGTCCGGCACACGGCGTGATAGTTTCATTAACGTTTTCCTTCCTTTTTTCTTTAACATCAGTGATACATAGTTCCATTAACATTTTCCCTCCTTCTTTCTTTAACATCTGCATAAGCAAATGTTCTCCCACGTCGCCATTCCAGTAAAACCATCTTTGGGGTAGACGAGGAAGGAGTCAATCACCAAATATACAACGATAAACTAAGTGTAACAACTTTGGCCGCCTAGTCACATTGATCTATACCATTACCAAGAGAATACAGTGAAACTTGTCCAAGCCATGTAATGGATATCAACCGTGAAATTTGTCCACCACTGTCACTCTAAACAAACTGGTCTTGTAAAGTTTCAGCTCTTTCCCGCCTTGATACAAAATGAATTGTTGATTGCCAGCAATCTCTCTTCTTCTGCAATTAACTAAAGCAATGATTAACAGATATAACTTCTTGCTTTTCATGCGTATTACTTGCATTGCCTAGGTCGGAAATTTTCATTTGACAACAGAGAGCTGATCAAGGTCCCCAACCTTTTTTCTCCGGGACCAGGTCTAAGGATTGAGATATCACCAATAGTAGAGCATGGATCAGTACCATTTTCCCTGCTACCTATGCACCAACCACCGGGTGTAAGCATGCCAGGACCACGAGATAAGAGCTCAGAATCAATTTTGTCAAGCACTGGATCATCTTGGTGAAACTTCCGCGCAAAAGGAGCATTACTGTCAATCATCTTTTGCATGTCAGAAAGGTTGAGAAAGTGTGGATGCTGCTTAGGAGGGTTGTCCCACGATATGAAATGCAGATCACTATTCACAGTTGTGTTTCGAAACTCTTGAGCATTACAAATGACTGTGTGGAAGTAACCTTCAGGTGAAGATAAAAAATTGGCATAGTACATGAGTACAGTTCGAGGTAAATTGTCCCATCCCCATATGGTGTAATCAATAAACGGTCGAGACAGTAGCATCCAGGCAGAACCTACGTGAATAGATAAATTTTGATTATATATCTAAAAAATAAGCATAGTCCAAGACTAACTTTGAGAAAAGCATAAATCATTCGACAGAAAATAAGGTGTTCTCAAGAGAGTTACTCTTGATTACATTTAGCAAACATACTAAGAAAGAGAGAACAGTGCTTACATACCCTGCTTTTCAGGTGAACTCTTCTTACCAAATCATAGTAAGTACTAAGTTCTTACCCAATAATTTACTGTCATGCATGCTATTCGCAAGAGTCGAGCAATATTAACTATTTCTTAAAAGAAAGTTTACCCATATTGAAGCAGTTTATTACCTCATTAACTTAAGCAAACAAGGACCAGGAATTCCATGTAAAAAAGCCTAAAATGTGCAAACCCTACTTGTTCGATCTTCCAGAAAAATGATTAACCCTGTAGATTATACATGATTACCAGTAACATAGACACTCCATGAAAGGTTTCCCTTTTACTACTCGGCAAGATTTTCACAATGTCTCACATGAGAAGCTACTTATACAAGACGTGATGAGAAATTGCATGTAACTAATAACAAAGTTCAAATTAAGATCTCTAGAGACGAGGAGAAAGAAGACAAAAGGAAACTAAACCAACTCTTGAACACATTCAAAATAACATGCCATTTTTCAGGAATCTCCAGTACAGCTCAGTTTAATACAGAGCTACCATATGCCTGTGATCATTAGCCTAATAATAAGCAACAGCATTTCAACTTGAGGTTCATCAACTTTTTCTTTCTTGTTTACTTATTTATATACTTAGTTTTATTTTTTATTTTTATTTTTGTATACAGTTATTTGTTAGTGTATTTGTCTATTGTTTTCTTCTAACCATTTTCAAATACATTTTTTTTCCTATGAGTCTATCGAAAACAGTCTCTCTACTAGTTAGAGATAAGGCTACTTTTGGACCTCCCTAAATCCTGCATGTCAACGGGGTTCATAGTGGGATGATATTGTTGTTGTTGTTATTTCAATTCCAGAAATTCACAACTTTCAACTTGAGATTCATCAACTTTTTCAATATACGACATTTTCAATCAACATTAAGCATCATGTTGATTATCATCAGTAAATGACATTATTCGTAGTGAAGAAACAATAGGTATAACTAGATAAGCTCTAACCCTTCAAACAAATCTGTGCAGTACATCAATGAAGACTGAAACATTAATTCTTAGAACCAACTTCCACCGCTAGTTCTCATTCCCTCCTAGAATCAATCCACAGTTAAGTGACAAGGCTGGATAAGCTAGTTTTGCTTATCCCCATGGTACTCTTCTCTTTATTTTCTAGTTCAAAACATGCTAAAGCAATCATCTAGAAACCTGAATGTAAATTCTCAGAAAAAAGAAGTCTTCTTGAAGTCATTTACTATCTACTGTATACATATCTATAGAGAAATCCGAGGATGATTTCAGCAAAGGAAAAAAAAAAAACAGATTTTGAATGTGGGGAAAAAAGAACAGAGACGAAAAAAAAAAAATTCAGAACTCAGCTAAACTTCCTAGCATTTAGTGTGTCAAAAAACCCCAATGCAACTTCACATCAATTTTAATCCTTTACTTACATTCAATCCAAAGAAAAGACCAAGACCGGTTTTCTTAGATAATTTTCCCTTCACCGAAAATTGAGAATAAATTTACCAAAGAAAATTGAGAATAAAAAATAGATATTGGATCTCTGTTCTATATCGTAAGTTTTCATTTTTCAGCAAAGAATCACACCACTGCGCACCACCAAAACTTGGCCCGGCCTCTTTGCATATTATTTTTTATTTTTTGAAATCCATTGAAAAGAGAATATCAAGCTGAATTAACTCATTATCGATATAAAGAAGAATAACTGATTCATTAAGGCTTTTTTATAAACAAACAAAATGAGGAAACTAGTACCAATTAGTCCAGAAAAACATATGGAAGTGATAGCAAGCATATCTTCCTCAACCATAATTCAAATTCGCACCTGTAAAGAGTTTGAATGCGGTTGGGACACTCCTCCTCTGAGTAACCCAAAAGACATCAGCTTTCTTTGTCATATACAAACCCGGATCAATGATGATTGGTTTTGCTCTTTGAAACCTACATAAAAGTACCATTATACCCAATCAATCCCGCAACTTAACAAAACCAACACAACAAGAACAAAGCCTCAACAGAATCAAAGTTCCCACTCACTCTTTCCAACCAATATTACTCGTATGATCAATGAAGTTAAGATCCCGCGGCAGATGCAAAAAGGTGTGAAGCAGATCTAATCCAACCAATTAAAAAACACAACTCATTACCACAGAAGTCACATCAAAGATCAACCAAATATAGAATCCGACAAATGTAGTACTTCGCTTACCGTCCTGAGTTACTAGTGGATAATCAGATGCACTCAGATTAATAAACCAATCCCAATCGCCGCTTTCCTTCAACAGAATCGCCGCAGCATGCAGTGTATTGGCGACCATAGTGGGTCCTCTGTACGTCACAAGATTCGCTTTCGCGATCATTTTCACATTTCCAAATTTGACGAAAACGGGATGGTGCTTCACGAATTCACCAAGATCCAGCCTTTCCTCAGCCGAAGATGCTCTGTCCAAATGCACCACATACTGATTTCTAGGATGATACAACGCCATTAACGTCCTCTTCAACATGTTCCCATCTCCAGTTGACCCAGAGATCAGGAACGCGAATCGAGGAGCAGGAGGAAGAGTAGAGACAGGTATTGGATGTAGCTTTGTTTCAACAAATTTAGAACCCAAAACAGAGAATGATCTTGAAAATGGGACAAAAGGCGAGCCATCTGAGGAAGTGAGAGTAGTGAGGAAGAGCAGAAACAGAGAAACCACGGACCCAATTGCAAGGGGAAAAATCCAACGGCGGCGTTCGGTTGTTTGCTGATGGCGCAAGTGCATATAGTAACTCTTCAATCTCTTCATGCTAAAGACGAAAACGCCACTACCCAGAAGAGGAAATGTGGTTAGTTCGCAGAAAAGGTGAGTTTGGAGAGTAGATTATACATGTAGGTGAGGTGGGTCGAGGCGGAGAGGGTGTGAAAGCGACGTCGATAGAAATAAAAACCTTTTTTGGGGGTTAAGCTCTATCTATCGCCGCGATAGAAGGGGGAAAACTTGGTGGGTGGCGAGGACCTGTAAGTTAATCGGGTTAGTGTAAGAATTAGCTGATGTTTTGATTTGAAGACAGTGACATTGAGTAGGGACCTGAGATTGAGTACAAAGCTACATCTTTATGTTCTTGAGTGCGGACAATTATATGTGGTAGTTTGTTGGGTTTACATTGGGTTTTTTTGATTGGTGATGAAGTTGGTGTTAAATACATGTAAGGAGACTTGGTCTTGTCTTGCTTCCACGAGGAATTTACTTTGATGGGTAACAATCTTGCTTAAGAGTAAACAAAGTACATGCGAAACTTGTGTTAAATGATGAATTGGATGCTGTATTGTATTAAATATCTGAGAATGAGCTGAACTTTCCTCTGTTTTCATCTTTGCTTGATACTACTTTTCCAGCTTATAGGTGGTTGTGTTTGCTCATGTGATGGAAGGATACTTGTGAATTGGCATGATAATAGTCAAATACGGATTGGACGCATGATTATGGCTAATTAATTATGGAGAAATAATAAACTATATACATTTATCAATTTGGATTGGTTTTTTTTTTGTTTGTGAAAGTTATCAATTTGGATTGATTGATACACACACTATCCAGGGTGTTGAGAACTCACTCATGTTGTAAAATTGTTCAGTGTACATTTACCATTTATTCATTCTTATTTGGATTGATACATTATCCAGGGTGGTTGATAACCTTTTGCGCTGATTTATCCAGACACCCAATAATGCTGTAAAAGTATTGTGTAACATACCTTATGTCCTATAAAGTCTATGATATAACGACGCTTAAATATATTAACTAAATTGGACGCCATAGCCAGTAGGTGGTGGTCCGTTTCTCTCTGAAAGATTCATAACATCGTGGCTCATCCAAAACACTGTATAAGTGCAATTGATTGAGAGTAAAAATGCATTGAACGGTTATAAACTATTGATCTTGTTAAATAATTTTTTTCATAATAACTAATTGAATTTAAAATGCAATTGGAGATGTATTTCTTTAACTATTTAACATAGGAACTTTTATAAAATAGTATGTTATCTTAACAGCCTCAAATTTAGTAAGAAAAGAGTTTTACTTGCTATCACAAATAACAAGTACACTTTTTGTACCATTTCTAATTAGGTAAGTTCATAATGAAAGTTTCTGTAAGAAAAAAAAATATATTTCTTATGATTTTATTTCTTTTTGAGAATAAGAACGTTAATTATACAAAGAAAAAATCTAAATTGAATTTTGAAATATTATATAATTATCATCAAAATCGTTAATCATAATCTTTGAGCTAAAAATCTCTCCCTTTTTGATAATGAAAAGAAATAATATATATATTTTTCAAAATTCAAAGAAATGGTAGATGGTTTTGAAAGATACCTGTGACTTTTATTTGTTCAGACACAATTAGGAGTCTGTCTCTTAAGAAAGGAACTCATCGTTTATATATCACAGATTTTCACGAGTTCAACAGCATAATCAATCACATATATAATTGAGGCAACAATAAGAAATATATCATCATATATGGAAAAATATGGAAAAAAAAAATCTACGTAACACAGAAACTCTCTCCCTTTGTCATTATCAAAAATAATAAAGTATGGGGAGGAAGTGAAATAAAACATAATGAAATAGAGGGAAAGCGTAAATATTGCATCAAACAAAATCATTAGTATAAATAAGTCAAGCAGAAAACAAATAGCAACAAAGTTATTAAAGAGGTTCAAGAATTCTTCTGAGCAAAATCTGCATGTCAAGAAGTTGATTCTGCATGCTATCTATTTGTGTTCTCGCATTTATTCTTCATTGGCTTGAATATCCTTCAGTTATTGTTGAAGATTTGCACTATTTTCATCCCGAAGAGAGACAGAAGTTTGTTGGTCTGGAGCAAGATCTAAGTTTTATGCTACTCTTTTAGATCTTTTATTTATCCAAACATTGTTTTGCAATCTATATCCAAATTGATAGGGAATGGAAGGGTAAAACTTAGTCCGTGCATACCAATTCAAATTTGCAGAAGGAACTCAATAATGGTTGAAAATCATGGTAAGCAAGATTCCATAAGGTAGGCATCCGGTGGTATTTTTATAATTCTCCTTTTTCACCATGAACCTCAAGTTGGAAGATTCATTGTGTTCCATTTTAGCAAATTATACACCACATAAGTGTCTAGCAAGTTGTACCTTTCAACTGAGCTACTCCTGGGAAAAATTGAAGTAGCTAAAAGTGATGTAAGGCATCGTGGTATTAAGTCTAATTACTTGCTCCAGGGTCTCCCATCTTGGGTGTTTTCAGCATGAAGGAGGATGGATTTGACAACTTTGATTAACTCCAGATCATCAACATCTCACTTATGACAGGAAAAATTAGTTCTTCCTATAGGAGCTACTTCCAGTATATCTCCTAAGATTTTCTCATAAATTAAAATTTCACATTCATGCACTCATGAGACAATGGCTAGTTTTCTATTAATTTCTTCCTTTTTCATGTGTGTGTAGAATATCCTAACTAGCTCATCGCATACTGTCTCATTTAATTTCAGAAAATTTTCCCAACCAATGGCAACACGTAAGGAGAGATAGGTATACCTATGTCATCAAACATCATGGGAAGCAAGATCAACCTAGCAACCAACTTTCTTTTCTTATACTACATTTTATAGTGAACTTCAATTTCCGTTGATTGAAACTTTTTTTTTTTGTATTAATGTCTTTCCTTTTTATGCAACTATTTATATCTTCTTTGTCCTTTTTTCTTTAGGAATCATCTCTTCATGAAACAACTTATTTATATTAATAGTTTCTTCAGTCACATGCGCTTTTCCCTTTTTTATTTCTTCCTTTTCTCTTTTTCTTTTTCCGGATTCTTCTTCCTCTTTCTTTTTAGCATAAGGGTTTTCTTTTTATTCAGAAATTTTCTCAGCTTGCTTTGCAAGACTTCCTCTGGTCCATGTCTATCTAATCAACCGAGTATGTTCCTCATCTAAATCATCCTCATTTATAACCTAGTTCACTTATGATACTTGGGGCTTAAAGGAGATAGGTAGGAATGTAAATGGAATGGGCCAAGCCTGGGCTGCTCGTAGCCTGACCTAACCATAAGCTAGGGTGACCCGTGGCCTGACGGGTTGGGATAAGTCAGCCTGTGGCCCGACCTGTGGTCCGGTCCATAGCTTGATGGGTCACGAGGGGCTGAGCCAACCCAACTCATCTTATATTTTTTTTAAATGTCAAAACCACGAGAGGCCAAACCAACCCAACTCATCTTATAATTTTTTTTAAATGTCAAAAATGACGTCATTTTTGAAGTAACCATCAGGCCACGAGCAGGCCCGACCTCGACCCATGGCCTGGTCAGGCTGACCACTTTTGGCCCATGTCGTGCCTATGGCCCTGGCCAAAATTGGGCCTGGTTGGGCCAAAATTGACGTCCCTAGAGATTGGTTCAGTAACATGAGCTTCACCATAACTATCAGCAGAAGTTTGAGTCTTCTTTTATCATTTTGATCTGGTTCGTGCCATAGTAAGAGCGATGGATGAGGTTTAGAAGATTTGAGATGAAAACAAAGATTTCGAACGCAGAGAGTCAAGAGCAGCACTTTGAATAACAATAAGGGTGAGTAGAGGAGAGAAGTATGTTTCTAGTATATTGGGCATTTTTTAGCGTTGATCTCGCGTGAAGATGAATGATCGTATGCTAATACAGGAAGTGTGATTGTTTGCGTATCTTCTAACAGATCTGTACAGCCGTTTGTCAAAACTTCATGAGCATCTTTAAATGCAAGCTCTTTTCTTAATACACAAATCTATCTTCAGAGAGTGGCTTGATGAAAAGGTCAGCTACTTAATTCTTAGTATTAACATGCAAAAGATCAATGGTTCATTCTAGAACATGATCTCTAAGAAAATGATGTTTGATTTTTATATTCTTAGTCCTAGAATGATGCACATGATTTTTAGAAAGATTTGTAGCACTTGTATTATCACATAATATAGGAATATGAGAAAAGTTTAGAGAAAAATCCTGTAGTTGATGCTTCCTCCATAAGATTTGAGCAAAACAACTAGCAACTGCTATGTATTCCGCTTCAAGCCTCGAAAGCGCTGTGCAATTTTACTTCTTGTAGGACCAAAATACTAGACATATGCCAAGAAATTGACAGTGACTACTTGTGCTTTTTTGGTTGACTTTATCACCAACATAAGCTACATCACAATAGCCCAATATGTCAAATGAATTAGTTTTTGGATACTATAGTCTAAAATTCATAGTTATGTGGAGATATCGAACGATTCTTTTGACTGTTTGAATATGACTTTCTTTTAGATTTGATTGAAACCGTGCATAAAGATGCAAGATATAGTAGTGATCTGAATATTCCTCTATATTTTGTCTCATCTGTAGCTTTTCCTTCTTCGTTTTTATCAAGTTTAGTTCCAGTGTACATGGGAGTACCCATCGGTTTGGCACTATCAAAATGATAATTTTTGATGAGTTCCTTTGTGTATTTGTCTTAGCTAATCAAGATTCCTTTTTTGTTTGTCTGATTTGTAATTCAAGAAAAAAAAAAGATAATTCTCCCATCATGCTTATTTCAAACTCCCTCTACATTAATGCTGAGAATTTTTCACAGAAGGATAGATTAGTAGCACCAAATATTTTGCCATCAACATATATTTGTACCGTGAGTAAATCATTCTCCTTTCTCTAAATAAATAAAGTTTTATCGTCCTTTCCTCCTTCAAAGTTATTCTCAAGCAGAAAGTTACTTAACCTCTCATACCATGCTCGAAAAGCCTGTTTTAAACTGAAGTGAAACACACGTTAGTAATATGATAATCAACACAAGAAAGGGGGGGTTTGAATTGTGTTATCTTTTCGTTAA
>JANIHZ010000008.1:15182952-15201376 GCA_027478365.1 Erythroxylum rufum
GTCTTTTATGTCTCTACTTCCTTATAACACCATCTAACTTAATTCTAATTCTAATTTCTAGTTCCCATTTAATCCCCCATTCATCCTTGCTAATTTAAAGACTCAACTAACTTAAAACAATTTAAAAACAATTAAAGCAAAATAATGAATAAATAAAAGTAAATAAATAATTAAAAAAAGGGGCCCAACATGTATCTTTAATGTTTATTAAATAAATTATAGACAATTTTATCATATTTCTTTTTATGTATAAGTAATTACAATTTCACCAACCAATACCAATCGAAAGTGTTGGTACCGATCAGCACCAAAGTCTAGTACAATACTCTTTTGTTTAGTACTAATTTTTGGTTGATATAACTGTCGATATTCAAATTAATAAAGTATAAGGCTTGATGTTATGCATTCAATATCTTATCAGCAAGTATATTAAAGATCCAAGAAATATGTATCTTCTTGCTGCAAAAGAATTTTTAGCTACATTCAAGGAACAACTAATTGTAGTTTGTTTTATAAGATACGTGAAAAGTCATAATTGTTTAGCTATACAGATTTAGATAGTAATTATATTAGAGATTTAGATAATAGGAATAATACATCTAATTATATTTTTTTGATGAGCTAGTTTACGAGCAATTTTATAGTCTTCAAAGAGCAATCAATTGTGGCTTTATCAATTTCAAAACATATTATTGTCAAGTAAAAAAGATTCTTAAACAAATTCATTTCAAGTAGAAAGTATCACAATCTACTCTCATTACTATGACACCAATATTTCAATAACAAATTTTTTTTAAAAAAATCTTGTTTTATATGAAAGAAATAGACATGTCTACGTAAAGTTTCACTTCTTAAGATACCTAAATTTAATCTCATATATTTCAAAGGTGAAGTTCGGGTTGGTTGCTGATGTTCTCAAATTAATACTATTTTTAAAGTTTAGAAAAGTACTTAATGTCTGTAATTTTAAAAAAAGCTAATATAATAAATTGATCGTTTTATGGGGGTTTATAGGAGAGATTTTTAGTCGTCCTATTCTTAATTAATATAAGCAGCGGAATTTGTTGCATAAAAATTGCAGTCTGTTATAACAGTGTCGTTAGGTTTGTTGGAGATGTCTCAGAAGTTCAGACAGACGTCGGATTAGCGTGATCATGCAAAACCATGCATCAACGTACAAGAAAGCGATTAAAGAAGATCAAGAAAAATCAGTTACTCGGCAGCTGGAGATTGAGCATTATAATACTGTAATTCGATAAGAATTGTTAACACACATTCTGAGTTTTGATAATCAATAACATTTTGATGAAATCTCAACGAATTGTTGAGTTATTCACACTGCTCTGTTTGCCCCTATTTCTGCGCAAGTTCCCTCTCTAAAACTTCTCTTTACATTATGTCATTCCTTCTCGGTTATCTTCGTGCATGATTATTCGATAACAACAAAGTGGTATCAGAGCTAGATTCTTAAGGGATCTGTGGAGATGTAGGTAAGGAACTTGGCTTGGAGGTTTAACTCTTTCTCGGACGAGGGACGACGGCGAGCGTGGAACACTCGGAGATGGCTGAGAGCTCAACTCTTAGTCTGCAGCTTGCGATATTCAATGGTGAAGGATATCAAATATGGGCGATCAAAATGGAGGCTTACCTGTAAGGATAGGATTTGTGGGAACCAATCGATGAAGATAACG
This sequence comes from Erythroxylum rufum, assembly GCA_027478365.1. NCBI lineage: Eukaryota > Viridiplantae > Streptophyta > Magnoliopsida > Malpighiales > Erythroxylaceae > Erythroxylum > Erythroxylum rufum. The sequence goes on from JANIHZ010000008.1 coordinate 15,184,644, forward strand.
CGGTTGAAATCCCAGAAGATGCTCCGATCGCTCAGTTACGGTGGCTAAAGGAGAGGGTGATAAAGAAAGCCTGAGCCAAATCTTGCCTATACCAGTCGGTATCACCCTCAATTTTTACTAGAATTATGGGATTTGCTTCTGCAAAAGAAATCTAGAATTTCTTGAAGCAAGAATACTAGGGTGACGAGAAAGCAAAGAACATGAAAGTTCTGAATCTTTTAAAGGAATTCGATAGAATTCAAATGAAAGAAGATGAGATGATTCAGAATTACTGTGAACGATTAATTCAATTGGCAGATCAAATCAGGCTCTTAGGAGCTAAATTCAAGGATCAACGATTAGTGCAGAAGCTTCTTGTATCCATTCTTGAGAAATACGAAGAAAGAATTGTTTCACTTGAGAACTCGAAGGATATTGGACAAATAAAACTTGCTGAAGTTGTGAGTGCCTTGCAAGCTCAAGAACAGCGATCTTTGATGAGGAAGACTGAAGCTACTGAAGGAGCTTGTAGAGTCTTTGCCAAGACTGAGACTCAAGAAAAATCCAAGAAGAAGAAAAAGAAAGGAGGGTCGGGCTCTAAAGGCTCTCAATCGCACCAGAAGCATGGGAGCAAGAATACTGGAGGTGATAAGGCAAACAATTATAATCCTTATCCACATTGCAATAAATCCAATCATCTAGCCTTCAGATGCTGGAAGAGGCCAGATGTAGAGTGCACAAGGTGTCATCAAAAAGGACACATGGAAGCTATCTGTAAGAAAGAATTACCACAGGAGGCAGCCAATGTTCAGGTGACCGAAGAGGAAGAAGAACAGCTATTTGTAGTGATTGGAAATCAGCTCAAGAACTACCCATCCGACTGGCTAATTGACAGTGGATGCACTAGCCACATGTCTCCGGATCCAAGTTTATTCAAGACTCTAAATATGCAGGTGAAAGATAGATTGAAGCTTGGAAATGGTGACAGCATTCAGGTGGAAGGAAAAGGTGAGGTAGAGTTGGTAACCAAGAAAGGAGTCAAGATTATTTCGGATGTGCTGTATGTTCCAAAGATTCACACAATCTCTTGAGTGTAGCCCAACTGATCGAGAAAGGTATGACCATACATTTTGAATCAAATTTTTATAAGGTCTTTGATAATCTTGGCCAGGAAGTTCTCTGCACACGTATGAGAAATAAGAGCTTCTCGATGAAACCCGAAGAGTTGCAACAAGAGGCGCTTGTAGGAGATTCAACTGAAACGGATCTCTGGCATTGGAGATCGGGCATTATCATATGAAAGGATTGGAGGCGATGAGGAAGAAGAAGATGGTCGAAGGTTTACCATCATCACCGTACGAAAATATGCCATGCAAAGTTTGCATGATGGGGAAGCAAGCACGTGCACCATTTCGGAAGGCAAAATGGAGAGCTCAGGAAAGACTAGAGCTGTTGTACATGGATGTATGCGGACCCATGCCGATAACTTCGTTAAGTGGAAGTAGATATTTCTTGTTGATCATCGATGACTACTCCAGATACTCGTGGATCTACTGTCTCAAGAGCAAGGGAGAGGTAGCTAGGGTCTTCAAGGAGTTCAAAGTGTACATTGAAAATCAGACGAACCTAAACATCAAGTCGGTGAGAACGAATAATGGTTCAGAATTTATATCTAACGAGTTTAGTATAATCTATAAATCAGCAGGGATAAAGCACCAGCTCACCACGCCCTACACTCCACAGCAGAATGGTGTAGTGGAGAGGAGGAACAGAACCATGGTGGAAATGACAAGGTGCATGCTGGAGGAGAAGCAACTACCGAAGGAATTTTGGGCGGAGGCAACGTCCACCGCCTGTTTCCTGCTGAACAGAGTGCACTCCCGGGCACTCGAGTATAAGACGTCGCATGAACTGTGGCATGGTTACAAGCCAAAACTGAGAAATTTGAAAGTATTCGGATCGTTATGCAATGTCCTCATTCCTTAGGGAAAAAGAAGCAAGCTAGACGGAAAAACTGAGTCGGCGATCTTTGTAGGCTACTCGGAGGTCAGTAAGGGGTATAGGCTGTATTATCCGGACCAGAAGAAAATAAAAGTCAGTAGAGATGTACACTTCTTCGAAGATGAATGTTGGAGCTGGCCCGGAGACAAGGAGGTGAATGGAGCAAAAAGACCAGTCACGATGATGCCCTTAAACATTCCGGCAACAATAAACAACCCAGACCAGCATAAAAAAGAGGGAGAGGTAGAACCCGGAGATGTTACTAAACCGGAACAACAACGTGATTAGGTAAAGTGGACTTCTGAGGAGGAGCACATTTCAGAATAAGAAAGTGAGGATGATTACGATCATGTACCGGTAAGAGGAATGAGGACGCTAAAATCTACAAAAGAAGCAACGAAGCAATTCTGGAACCGACCCGAACCCAAGAAACATTGAAGAATCCAAAATGGGTAAAAGCTATGGAGGAAGAAATGTTGATGATTGATAAAAACAAAACCTAGAATCTAGTTGAAAAGCCTCCAGACAAGAGAGCCATAGGATTAAAATGGGTATTCAAGACGAAGTTGAATCCAGATGGCTCGGTAAACAAGCTGAAAGCAAGTCTCGTAGTAAAAGGGTATGCGCAAATTGAAGGGGTCAAGTTCGGAGAAACATTCGCACCGGTGGCCAGAATTGAGACGATCCGACTGTTGTTGGCACTGGCAGCTGAAAGAGTGTGGAAGGTGCATCAAATGGACGTGAAGTCCGCCTTCCTCAACGGGATCCTTCAAGAAGAAATCTACGTCCAACAACAGGAAGGATTCATAATTAAAGGAAAGGAGGAGATGATGTATAAGCTCAACAAATCCCTTTACGGGCTGAAGCAAACTCCTCAATGCTGGTATGCGAGAATTGATGAATTTCTTTTAAAGATCCTATTCAAAAGAAGTTGCAGCGAGCCAACAATGTATGTGCGGATGGAAGAAGGAGAAGTGACTGTAGTTGCAATTTATGTAGATGACTTGTTGCTTACTGGGAGTTATAAGAAGCAGATTGATCACCTAAAGCAACAATTCAATAAAACCATCGAAATGACAGATCTCGGAGGAATGAAATACTTCTTGGGCATGGAGGTATTTCAACGCAAAGGGTGCATCACCGTATGCCAAAGGAAATATATTCGAGAAGTAATGAAAAGATTCAAGATGGATCAGTGTAAACCAGTGTCAACCCCAATCTTCCCAAAAGAAAAATTGGTAAAGAAGGAAGAAGACGATGAAGTTGACAGGAAGAACTATCGAAGTATGGTCGGATGTCTCATGTACATCATAGCTACAAGGCCGGATGTTCTGTATTCAGTAAGTGTACTTTCCAGATACTTAACTGACCCCGGTAAGCAACATGTAACGGCGGTAAAAAGAGTCTTGAGATATATGAGAGGAACGGTTGATTATGGATTAATATATGAGAGATCTGGAAAGAGCGAGCTCATGTATTATGTTGATAGCGATTGGGGCGGAGTAACAGAAGACATGAAGAGCACCACCGGCTATTGCTTAACGCTAGGCTTAGCGTGCTTCTCATGGACTTCGAAGAAGCAAGAATTGGTGGCGCTCTCAACAGCGGAAGCCGAATTAGTTGCAGCCATAGCAGCAGCAAAATAAGTAATTTGGGTCAGAAAATTGCTTACGGATTTACAAGTTCAATTAAAAGGAGCTACCATGATCAATATTGATAATCAAGCTGCAATATCAATCTCAATGAATTCGGTTTTCCATGGCAAAACCAAACACTTTAAACTTAGATATTATTATTTAAGAGATATTCAGCAGGAAGGTGAGCCGAAGCTTCAATACATTCCTACGGATGATCAGATCACAGACTTGTTCACAAAAGGATTCAGTGTTTCACGTTTTGAGCAATTGAGGAAGATGGTTGGAATTCAGAAGCTGAACCTCTGATCCAAGGAGGAGTATGTTGGAGATGTCTCAGAAGTTCAGACAGACGTCGGATTAGCATGATCAAGCAAAACCATGCATCAACGTACAAGAAAGCGATTAAAGAAGATCAAGAAAAATCAGTTACTCGACAGTTAGAGATTGAGCATTATAAATACTGTAATTCGATAAGAATTTTTAACACACATTCTGAGTTTTGATAATCAATAACATTTTGACGAAATCTCAACGAATTGTTGAGTTCTTCACACTGCTATGTTTGCCCCTGTTTCTGCGCAAGTTCCCTCTCTAAAACTTCTCTCCACATTCTGTCATTCCTTCTGGGTTATCTTCGTGCATGATTATTCAATAACAACATTCAACTAGAGAAGGTACTTTTAAGTTTTGTAACATAAATATATGGTCTAATTTTTATAACTTTAAGGCCATGTTTCCAACAAACCAGATCCCCTCTCCCAATATGTTTTATGTTATTTTAGTAGTTTGAGGACAGGGAAAAAAAAAACAAATTGCATGATGCAGAAAAAAGTGATACGTAGGTGAAAAGCTTCGCAGTTTATTTTGCATAATCGCTTTGCATGTGAAAATACCAGCAAGGATTAAAGCAGCACCATTGAAGCTTTTGGACTGTATATTTATCATACAGTATCTTTTCCTGGTGCATTCGTTTTCCTGACCATTTCAACAGTGCTATCACTGACATTTTTGTATCTATACCAGTTAGCACATATAAGAAAATAAATAAAGTTGACAATTCCCAGCCCTCCGATCATGAAATAGAAATAATCTAATCTTCCCTTGTTAAGATCTTCGGCCAACCAGTCTCCTCTTTTAGTGCTTCTGGTGTTTTGGTGGATTATGGAAACCAAGAAGCCACTTAGATAATTGGCTAGTGCATTGGCCATAAAGAAGAATGATTGAGCAATGCTTCTCATGTTTTCTGGGAATTGCTTGTAGAAGAACTCGGTCTGTGCTACGTACCCAAATCCCTCAGCTAGTCCTGCAACAGCAAGTTGGGGCACTAACCACATACTAGACATTGACGAAATAGTTCCGCCTTTTGGTGCAATGCCTAGGGTTGGCTTAGTAAGAGCAACATGTCTTCTACGTTCCTCGATTAATCCAGAAACGAGCATGCAGATTACTGAAAGAACAATTGATATTCCCATTCTTTGGAGCAATGTGAATCCACCTTCTTTACCTGTCAACCTTCGGACTAATGGAACTATAATCCTATCATATATTGGGATCCAAATTGTGAGTGTCAACATGGTGAATATAATGTATGTCGCTGCTGGCACCTGAAACTTACTTGAATTGAGATGTCTGTCAGACTGAAGGGCTTGGAGCACTGTATAAGTCTGTTGTTGGACCAGTGGAATAGAGAAAATTATAGCAGATACCCATATGGGAATTGTTCTTAGTACACATTTCACTTCTTCAACTTGTTGGATGCTACAGAGTTTCCATGGATTGGTAGCTGAACCATCCATATTAAGTTTGTCTTTATCTGTTAAGATTGCCGCCTTGTCAAGAAACCTGCAATACATCATGATCATTAAGTCAAGATCTTTGTGTGTTCGTAGTCGTAGTACTATAGTTTTACTAACCATCATAATATTTGTTGAGACTTGAGACCAATAAATTATGAGTGATTTATTAACTTCAAAAGTATATAGGTTGGTTATCTCACCTAAATTGACTAGTATGTGGAAGTTTAGAGTTGATGGATTTGGCAGGAAAATAGTTGAAAAGAGAGAGCGTTGGATTTTCTGGAACTTTTAGTCTTCTCTTCTTTGTAGCAGCAACGAGTACTTGTGTCAAACTAGTTAAGGGGCTTCCTTGTGGCTTCACAACAACATAAATTCTTGTTCCCACAAAAAATAGTGCGGTGGAAAGAAACATAAGAAATGCAGGAATGGCCAACCCTATACCCCAACTGACATCAGACTGCACATAGACAATGCCTGTTGCCGATACCATCACAGCGAAGGTATAAGTAAAATAATACCAATTGAAGAAACTCGTGATACCACCCTTGCCAGATTCAGTCTTTGGATTGAACTGATCAGCTCCAAACGCTAGGTTGCAAGGCCTTATACCACCTGCTGCAATGACTAGTAGAGCGAAAGCACTTAGTAGGAAGGTGAATTGCCAAGTTGTTGGCCCTATACACGATGTGTTCTCTTTTGCTGCACATGTTGGAGGGTGAAGACTGGGAATTGCTGCTGTTAGTGTTAATATCGTCATTCCCTAAATCAAAAAGAAAAAAGTTAATAAAGCCAAAACTGACAGGAGAAAAGAGACTAGTTGATTCTTAACAGATAAACTTGAAACTTCTCATTTTTCTATAGTTATCAAATAACTTCCACCAACACAAGGAGGGACCGGAGACAAAACTTTCGTAGGTATGATGTGAGAATATTTTACTATCAAGATCTGAAAGTGAAGAAAAAGAAAAGAACGTCGTATTCCAAATTTAGCAAAACTAATCTCAAATTACTACCATATCTAAATGCTTTAAAAGCATCCATATTGATCTGAAAAAAAAAAGGCCATGGAGGAGGGATTGGTCTACAAAATAATAATGCTCATAAAGAGTAGATCTTCATCGCTAACTAGCAAAACGGAAAGAAATGAGAAAAACAAGCATATAGAGAGTACCAAAACGGATGCTATAGAACCAAGAGCTAAAGAGTTGTAACGCCCAAAGTAAGTGTCAGAGAGAAAGGCTCCAACTAAAGTAGCCATGCTTGCAGTGCCATTGAAGACATTAACAAATGTGGTGGCAGCAACGCTTTTCATGTTGAAAACTGTTGTTAAATACACCACCAAGTTTGTGACAGATCCAACAGTACCAAGCTTCTCAAACGTCTCGTTACCTGCATGAATTTTGGGTGACAAAACAACAAGCAGAGTGTTTGAATCAAATATTCATAAGCTTCCAAGCAAGAAAATTGCTTCCAATAACATCAGATTCTCTCCTTTCATGTGCTTTCTATGAATATTCAACTTACCAATGATAAAGGGCATTGCTTTGATTCCTCTGTAGTTGATGACTTCCCCTCCATCATTTGGATTAGTATCTTCCTCTTTCTTGTTATCCATTGATATGCTTCACAAGAAGAGGTGTTTTCTATATTATGAAGATATAGCTACAAAACTGCAGAGGATACTATATCTCCAAGTTTTAGAAATATAAATGGATCAAGCTAGCAGTGATATTTTTATATAGAATTCGGTTGATCGAGGAAGAAACTTGATGCCCAACAGTATGATAGGGACAACAAGGTTTTCCTATAGTATATGGACAAGCTGTCATTGACTGGTAGTAGTACAGGATGTCAGATTTGGTGGCTGGTGTCGCCACTATTTCTTTATCTTGATCAACATCATATTTTATCGCTAAGGCACCAATGTTTTGTTTCCCCGCACGTAAAGTATCGAGTAATTGGATTTATTAGCTTTACTAAATGAAGTCAATTTACTACTTTATATCAGTATACCTACTGTCTATTATAGATAGTTTAAAGGGAAAAAAAAATTGAATATCTCTCATCAGATACTAGGGATACTGAGTTCTACAGAACTTATACTTGAAATGATGAACAATAAATAACCAAATGTTGTTGTATTATTGTATATAGACCTTCCTTACTGTGACTCATAGCTGCTGAAGTTATGGGTTATAAATGGTTTATTGAACATTTCTCGCATATTGGAGTCTAAGTTTTAACAGTATCTCCATCATTATGCAAAAGTATATCCAATCATCAAGAGACTCAGACGCAGGAATACTGTGGAACAAATGAAACATTTCACCAACATGCCAGTTCAAATGATTATTACTTTATGTATGACGGGACGTATTTAATCCGATTCTTCTTTATCGCTTTATAAGTTCCATGTGGTTTGTTTATATACTATGTTTTGTATACTGATTTTGAATGGATTGAGAGCCCTCGAAAATGGTTCGAGACTTGGAAGTGAATCGTTCAAATTTTGTACAAAGAGCAGGTAATGCTTTCTTTCGTTTTTTTTTTTTTTTTTTCATGTTTTGTACTAGCATCAGAAGATGACGTAAGAGTAGAAGCATTTAATCATTTCTATTTCTACCACTGACTTATTAGACTTGTTTTTGCCTCTCAAGCTCCATTAATTGAATTATGAAGTATGCAAGTGGTCGTCGATTCCCACGTCTCCAGACTTTTAAATACAAGAATGGTACAGCTTCCTTTAATTGAAAATCCATATGACTATTTTAATGAAGTTAGCTAACACTCGAACGTTGAAATGAGAGCCATTTCTTTAACCATTTTCATCTCCATGGAATTTTCTATTATTATTTCTAGACATAATCGGTTGAGGTTGAAACCTTTACAAAACCCATTAATTAATGAGAACCCCACGACACTGTTCCATTTAATTGAAGAGTACTTCACAGTATACAAGTTTTGTTGTCTTGCACAAGATAAAGTGACTTTTTTATATAACGCACCCACCAAAACCTTCTTTCTCATCACACAAGTTTTCTACTTGTATTAAAGCATCTTTACCAGTTTAGTGGATCACACTATAATTTGAACCCACCAAAACTCTTGATGTCAGCATCTTAACTTCTCTCCTTATAAATCTTTTAGCTTTTTATTTACTCAGCACCATTGGAGAGTTTTTTGAAATGAAAATGACAAGGAAGCCGGCTTAGGAAAAACAAAGCAGCCTTCAAAAACTACAGCACTGAGTCGAAATGTCAATTGATGACGACGACTTTGCTATGTCCCAAATTACAATCAGGATCTCTTCAGAGCCATCAAACAAACACGTCTGAATTGTAAGGACTATTCAAATCATAACATAAATAGATAAGAACTATATCGTGATCCACAAGTTCTTGTTGAAATCATCGATATGAGCCAAATGAAAGTAGAACTTGTGGTATACATTGTGCTAGTTACTTGGACTTTTGTGCATTTTGATGCTCACAATATTAAGTGATTTTTATTTTCTTTCTTTGGTATAGAATTCTTTTTTAGTTGGTTTTGATTTATAAAATTCTTATTTTTCTTTTTGGCAGTAGCTTTCTCCTTCCTACGTAGTATTATTAAATATGCAGTGTCAAATAATTTATAGCGGAATCATAAACTATTTTTGTTAAATAATAAATCATTAGGTAACTCTAGCATTAGGAAGGAACGACATGGTTTAGCTAACCTTTCTGGTTATAGCCATGATAGGCTCCGACAGCAGGAAAGCTTTTTCATAATAGTAATCAATGTACGGTAAAAAATGGCATCAAGCTCTCGGGTCCATAGCCACCACACCAACGCACTTTGCAATAGTGGGCTTAATGCATCTTGAAAACTTCCATCGATCCACTTAATGTGATTCATGTCGAAATACCTCAGTGTCTACATGGTCTTACCTACTCCTTTCTCGTGATTCTTTGTAACGCAGGCATCAGGAGCAGAGCACACTATGTGAAAATTAAGCAGTGATGAATATGGTCCCATGCTCTTATTCATGCTATTACTTGATGAGATTGAAGCTACAATTAAGGCCAATCAATTTGTTATTCGGCACCACAGGCTCAAACTAATACTGTTGTAATCAGATTGTCAATAGACTTCGTAAGAATAGTTATTAAAAAATTTGAAGGAGATTAACGCAATAATTAAGGCAAATCAAGAGTTTGGATTTTCTCGTAGAATTCGTCGTTGACTTGGATCCTTGAGCCTGGTGGACAAATCTAAATATGATCAGTACATGGTGGGAGGAAAAAATTAAATTATATTGGCAGTTTCTTTAAGATTTCGTCAAGTTGTAGAAATTGTTAAGTAGGGGGTTGGGAAATCGACTTAAGATACAGAACTGCACAGATTCCTGACAAGCTATGACTAATTAAGAATTTCCAAATTGTATTGGCAAATTATGTTTCTTTAACTGAAACTCTTATTATTAATTAATTAAAAGCCCAAACAAATTGATCCATTTCCAGTCAATAGCAAAAGTTTATTAATAAAAGTTAAACATAAATGGTTCACAACAAGAGCAAAACTAGACAACGATCCCAGGAGGTAAACTTTTATAAATTAATGTTATTGGAGGAAAATGTTTATTAATTTTTGTGTAGATTATTTCTATGCCTTTAATATTTATTATAGGTACGGTTTAATTAATAATTTTGAATTGTACATACTAGTATTTATAAACGTTGCGAGGAAGAGAATAACTAGACAACTATAAGAAACAAACGGAAAAAGGATATGAAAATTGAAGTAAAAAATAAATTTAGAGAAAAGATTTTACCGAATATAAAATTTTCTAAAAATAGTAAACTGTCGTATAAGAATTTAAATTCTCTTAAAATCTTATATTCGGTTCAGGGCCATCTCTTTAGTGATGTTCTAAATATCAGTAAGTTATATATCCAACGAAACGAGATATCGAGGATGATTTGATATTCTTGTTTGCTCAAAATTTAAAATGAATTCCTTTTATAATCAAAAGGTTCTAGGTTATTTTGTTAGTTAACATTTAACAATCAACTTTAAGGGATCTCTAGTAAAGATGCCAATGTTTGGAATCTTGACCGTAATATGTGGATGATGGGGACAATCCCGCAAGAAAATATATACTGTATAGTCACATGTTATGCCTTAAACAATTAGAAAAATTGGGTAGGAAACAAAAAGATGAAATAACTAATAACGAAAGGTTTCTTTCAGCTGCAAAGTTAAACAACTACAACAGGTTGATTTATAACAACAGTGACATGCATAATAGTAACAGTGTCCAATTAAAGTCTCTGTTAAGCATATCAGTTAAGCTATAGATGATCAAAATCACTGCATACGGTGCCTTATTTTTATCTTTAAATTCAATATCGCTTACTTTTGCTTGTAGGGAAGGCAATACTGTAGCTCACGAACTTTCCTTCTATTCTAGTCTCTTTAATCAGGAAACAATACGAATCGCGAAACACGTATGCTTTTTTATAATTTAACTCATGAAATTCATTATCATTTAACCATTCTAAAAAAATCCTAATATTTTGTTATATCAACATGCATTATTGTTTAAATTAGAATTGCGATATGACATGTTAAATCATATCTTCATTTTTTAAATGAAAAATACGTGTGCCTTTTTGAAAGGTACGATGATTAGTTTTCAGAATATTGAATGATATTATTTAAAAATTACATTAAACTAATACATTTATGTATTTATAAAGGAAAGGTATTGGAAGCCTATGTATGAGCTACAAAGGACTTTGTAATTCACTGTAAATTAGAATCCAACAGGACAAAAAACTTACCGTTAAAAGCTGAAAGTGGGAACGGGAGTAAATGAAAGAAAAGGCCAATGGTATTGAACAAGACCAGGGTGTCCACCGGCCCAACAAGACTCGTCAACAACAGATAAGGAACAATGTTTGCCAATACAATATGAGATAGTATGCGAGAGAGATTAAAGTCACCCTGAAAATAGCAAACTGCAGATTCATTTAATAGTAGCAATTAAGCTACAATATACCTAACCTTCAACATGGATTGTCACAGGATATAGTGGACTGCTTTATTGAAATGGTACTGGAACACCTTGCTTCTTGTTCACAATAGTCATAACTAAGTACCGGGTGCCCATGCCCATGGGCACCTGCTCATCAGGTCCCTCCCAAAACGGTGCTTCACCATCACCCACCAGACGCCAGTACCCTGTCCTCAGGGACTCAGCTTGCTCATCTGTGCAGTTCTGCAGCAATGCTTCCACTCGGAAATTTATGCCAAGTGAACCAAGAAACTGGGACTGCATAATTGGGCCGTGGACAGAGACGCTTTCTGAAAACAGTACAGAAATTGGATTAGTTTTAATCACCATATCTATCTCCTGCAGTAAGCTTGACCAGTTTCTAATGTAATGAGGATGAACCTGAAGCTTCCTCTGCAGAATGCCTTATGGAAGCAAAATCCACATATGCACTGAGATCAGCAGACCCAGGATTATCTAGCATGTTAACAAACTTGTGCTTCCTAATTGCCTGCAGAAAACTCATGTAGGCCAAAAGACAGTTAATTTAACACAAGTGCAAAATATATGAGTAGCGATAGAGACCTTTGGAAGGGCAATACTTTAACAATGCCTAAGCATTAGATTGAAGGAGGGAACAAAAATAGCACAGGTATAAACCATACATGCCAAGGTATTGCAGCATTCCGGGATGGTTTATTGATTTTTACAAACAACAAGAACAAATCATGTTTTATGAAAGAAAAAATAAGAAAAGGAACATTTGTATAAAATAGCAATATCAAGAAAACATACCTGCAAGCTGTCTGAAACTAGTCCATTGAGGCCATAGTCAATTATAAGAGCTCCACCTCCATCAGAACTTATTCTCTCTGCAATTGAATGAGTTAAATCCATTGCTCTAGGACAAACCTCAATTTGATGAAGTTTTTCTATTTCTTCAGTAGCAGCCCACTTGCAGCGCTTTGCCAAATAGAGAGTTGCAGGTGTTGGCTGTGGAGATAGAACGAATTGAAACCTGACCAACATAATGAAGTGTCAAAATAAAATCATTCGACAAGTTCTCAATACAAAGCTAACTACTCCATATTGATGTAGTCTTACGTAGAATTATCGCTGATATCAACCATTTTCTCACACCAGCCACGGGAAGCCCTCTGCAGAATTTGTCAACTAGAACAGTTTAATCTTGATTTTTGCCACAGACATGATACGACCAACAGTTTTCTATCTCTTAATAAAGCTCCTTATACTTCTGTTTTTAAAAAGAAGCCCAAGTGATCAAGGCAAGCACTTTTAGCTCCTTAGACTTTTGTTTTTAAAAAGAAGCCCAAGTGATCAAGGCAAGCACTTTTAGCTCCTTAGACTTTTGTTTTTAAAAAGAAGCCTAAGTGACCAAGGCAAGCACTTTTATCCATTTGGGTGTCCTCCCAGTAACAAACATTAGGGGAAACCTCAGAGATGTTGTAATTATCTTCTAGGAATGCTGAAAACACATGAAATGCACCCTTAAAATTCTCAAAAGTATAACCCTACATTGCTGTCAGCACAAGTCCTTGCATCAGAATTGTTTGAAGGTGATCAACAGATATAGCAACAGAAATTATAGCATGCACTAACCAGATGTGATTGCAAATATCTCTGGTGAAAGGAACATTTTGTGCACACTAATAAAAACAAAACCCAAGAAGTTGTAAGATCGGGGAAATCAAAGGCTAGTTGGCTGATAAACAGATCTTGAAGGAGACAAGTAAAGCTTCACAAACTTGAAAATGCATTAAGCAATTTAATTCAAGGAATACATTTTCCTTTTGAATTTTCTTTTTATTTTCAATAATACTATTGGATAAAATATTGAACAGAACTTTAAATAAAAGTTCTTTCTCCTATCTATATATAGGATACATCAGAATTACACAGTCTTAATGAAATTAAATACAGATATTATTAGTTAAACAAACCTGAAACTGATGAACTGGTAGAGCATCATAAAACTCATGGGCAATAATGATTGCTGGCACTGGAATGCAGCAACAATATAGAAAATGAGTGAAGAAGGTTAATAGTTACTTTTCTATGCCTATGAACTTTGAAATGAAATTAAATGGAAGAAGATTTCACAATTTATCGGACTTCAACAAACTGACATCTCTTTACCACTTACCTCCTGAAGGAACCTGCTCCAAAGTGGCGTGCCATGAAACAGGTACCCCTGCCAATGCACTGACAGTCCTCTTTTCTTCATCATTACATTTTAAGTTACGATGTTGCATCTTCTGGAGTGCAGGACTGCACTCTACCATATGTATGCATAAAGATTTTGTAAAGCTATTAAATTTTGATGAGCCCTACAAATAAAAGAAGTTTCTTTTAAAGGATTACTCGAAAGAATATTGTCTTCCAAACAAAATAAGATTATGATGGACAAAGTTTTAAGAGTTGCAGTAGCGAACTCGCAGAAGATCAGCCATAAGTGTTCCTCGTCCCGGACCAAGTTCAACCAGGTTTACGTTTTCTGGTTGTCCCATCTGCTCCCAAAGACACATGGTCCACATGCCAATCATCTGAAATGTCAAAAAGCTAAGAAGAAGTTTTACTTCCTTGATGCAAAAAAAAAAGCAATAGGGAAATAAATCTAACAATAATTATTGGTATTGTGGTTGCACATACATCTTAATGAACTCAAAAGAAAGCCAATCTAGGATAGGATGCAATTACCTCCCCAAACATCTGACTCACTTCAGGAGAGGTAATGAAATCACCTTCTGCACCAAATACATCTCGGTTAATGTAGAAACCAGCTTTAGGATTTGTCAAAACTTCTTCCATATACTCGGCAATTGATATTGGCCCACCTCGGAACTTAAAAAATAGAAATGGAAGGGTATTAACCACAAAAACGAGGTCCGAAATGACAAAATGAAAGATAATTAGATAAACCAAATGAATTATGAGGCAACTAAAGCAGGTGCTTCACTTAGTCTACAAATTAAATGCCTCAAAATCATAATTGTATTAACAGATTCATCAGTACTACAGCCATGCAATTCATATGTTGGGTCATGAGACAAATCTAAATTTAGGCTGCTGAATTTCCTTCACATCTACTTGTTTGATGTCTCAACTACTCAAGTCTTAGGGGACCATTTCTATGAAACTGAACCTTCTCAAACAACACTGCAACCAAGTGTCAGCATTCATAAGTCCAAGAAAGGATCTTGCAAGTATAACCTGTCGCTTCTCCATACATGATTTGAAATTTAAAAGCATCTCCTTGTGCTGCGATTAAATGACTAATTACTTCTCAAGAATGAGCCTCGTATCTCTGTCTCCTTGCTTTCTTTTTTACAAAGAAAAAACTTGTTGGGTCACTTACAATCTAACGTCCAAAACCATTTCAATATTTTAAAAACAGCATAAACATCCAACCAAGGGTTTGAAAAACAAACACGCGACTTTGGTACCTTGATAATGCTTTTAAGGTGCTTGACAAGCTCTGATTCCGCAGTCGGTTCACGAGAATGCTCTACAAAACCATAAAAAAGAACGACCTTTCAATCAAAAACAGCTATTGCACAGAGTGTACAAAGAGTGAACATAGTACAAACCATGATACCAGGAGGGTAATAAAGTCCAGAGCGGTCGACGGCGATGGTGGCAGATGGTTGGGAGGATTCATTCTCCAAATGTTCGACGAAATGACTCTGTGGAGATTGTTCCTCTGATGAGAAAAAAGAGCATCGATTAAGCAATGGCGGGGAGGACGGTACTGTTGCTGTACCGAAAAGGGCGTGGCGAGAAACGGAAGCTTGTCGCAAAAGATGCAATCCTTTCAGCATTTTTCTTCGTCTAAGCTTCCGTTAAGCAGTACGAAGATTCTGTTAAGCGAAATGAGTTGAATGGTTATCAATAATAAGTGCAGCCTTCCTACGTAGCTCAGTCAGTCGGTAGAATGACATGCGAGACTAGAGTAGAGTGACCTTTTCTCCGGTTAAAGTGTAGTCGTCTTCTACTATCTTAGCGAGTCATTTGGCAACCAAAATTAACTATTTGTATTAATGGAAGTCTTTTTCTTAAAAGGACTTGTACAAATGTCCACAAAATTAGTTGATTATTTATGTTAATTGTTCTTAGTCAAAATCTGAAAGCTCAAAATCAATTTTTTTTAACTCTCTCGTTTCGTACAAACTGAAAGGAACATATATAAATTTCCAACTTAATTCATACTTACATCACCACCCCTCCAGCGACCTAAGGCATGAAGCAAAGAGAGCTGGTATGGAAGACTTGGCAAAATACTAGACATTTTCTACTCTGTTTATGCTTGAATTTGATTCCTTTTGCCTCTTATAACATTTAGAATAGCCATATTTTTGGCTTCTTCACACATGTAGACCGTGAAAACAAAGGCACTGCCTACAAATGCAATGCCATATATACACGGACGCTGACAGATTGGGGATAGTTAACAAGTGATAAGCAAACCCAACAAGCATGGCAGAGGACAACCCCCATATGGTAGTTTTCAAGAGTCTTCTCTTGGATGAGTCCTGATGCGGAGGCAAGTGATGGAGGATGGTCAAGCAGTAGCATAACACAAAATAGCCTAAGTAAACAAAAATGATGAAAGCTACCATGGGGAAGTCACGGTAGCTATATGCAAGAACTATAGTATTGATACTGTTATACGTCATGCAAAAGAAAGACAGAGAGTATGCAAATTTTGCAGAATCGGGGAAATATCTAGCAAGAGGAGTCGGTTTTCTTCTGTAATGATCTGGAAACATTTTTTCTGACTTGGAAGGTTCAAGGACTTGCGCTGGCGATGAAGATATTGAGAACAGAAATGTTTTGTGGTTTGGCTTAGAAACTCAGATTCAGAATTCGGTTCTTTATAAATGCTTCCAGTCTATGGCTACCTAGCTAATTCCAGGAAACTACATAGAAGATAGGAAAGAGTTTTTTTTTTTTTTTTTGGGAACGAACGAGTAAAGGTAGAAGATAGGAAAGAGTTGTTAAAGCTAAAAGTGAAAAAGGGATCATTGCTTAGTGGATTTCAAGGTGAGTGTGTGGAAGCTTCCCTGGGGCAGGGCATGGCGTGATTTGCATTGAAATACTTTTGTGAAATTTACGTCCAACTTGAACATTCGGGGATACTTCTCGGACATTCGGTATGATATTTCTCGGAAGAATACTGGCAAATAATTATTTCATATCTGGTCGTCTAACAAGATTATGAAATTAAATTATAAAATTCTAGGAATTTTGAAAAAGTTCAGTATC
>JANIHZ010000008.1:15214840-15236483 GCA_027478365.1 Erythroxylum rufum
CTTACTGCTTTTTGTGTCAAACCAAGCTTGCTCTATAACATCCTCTCAGATGAATTTCCATGATCATTTATTGAGCTACAAGTTCTTCAAGCCATAGATAATGCGATATATATCGAAGCTTAACATATATAGCTGTTGTTGATATATATATATATAATCAATATTGGTCAGGCCACAAGAATGCCCCCATTGCAAATTTCCTCTTCTCTTCAAGATTTCCTTTGAAACTAACAATTCCATATTCCCTAAGCAACATGTTCACCTTCCACTCTTCCATCTTCTGGTAATCATCCTTTGTGTATCTTGGATAATGGAGATTTTGAAACCCTGAAGGATTTCCTACTTCTCCAGGGTCCTTGAAGCCTCCATTCATGGCATGCTCAGTAGGGTTTTTGCCCATAACATGGTTACTTGTCTTGTCATGTCAGCCTCCTTAGGGTTTCCCAGAAAATGACAAGCTGAATGAACAAGCCATCTCAGGGCCCTCTTCATAGCTCTCTCTCTCTGTGGTTTAGTGGACTATATAGAAAGGGACCTTTCACCTTCCAAGAGCTTATTTGGATTTGAGGAAATCAAGGTCCAGAGGGTTGCATTCATATTTATAGGGTTGCATTAATAATAATAAAATTGTATAACCAAATCTGTAAACTTAGTGAGTGAGAAACTCAGAGTTAGAAAAGTTGACGATCGCCATTTTTCTTCAGATTTCTGCAACTGTTTTCGTTTTACTCCTTCTCAGGCTGGGACTTCCATGGCGTCCCTCGATCCAGAGGGGCACTTACCTAAACGGGAACGTATCCGGAAGAGTGACGATGCATCCACACCGAGCCAGAAACCGTCCTATAGCGCAGCACTAACAAGGGAAACACAGGCAGCCTCCATTGCCGAGGATCGAGCTTGGCTGATTTAAGCACATATTGCACCAGAGGAAGGCGATATCCTGCCTCTGTCGGGAGAGGTTGGGGCGGAAGGAATCGCATTATCCGAGGAATTCGAAACGAAGCTTGATGATCTCTAGAACCAAGCGGTGATCGTGAAGCTACTGGGAAGGAGGCTCGGCTTCCAGACGTTTGCAACCAGACTGAGGAATCTTTGGTAACCCAGTGGCCCTATCAAAATCATCGACTTAGAGTCCGATTTCTTTCTAGTACGTTTCATGGAGAAGACCGATTACTTTCACGCCCTCACCAACGGACCATGGACCATTTATGGACAGGCGTTATTGGTTCAGCGGTGGATGCCGACCTTCCGCCCGTCCCATGGCCAGCTCCACCGAGCAGTCGTCTGGATTCTACCTCCCAATTACGAGGTATCATCCGGATATCTTATGGGCGCTAGGAGACCTTGGTGGCCATATTGTCCGCATCGACGAGGCCACCATCTTCGCGCAGCGTGGGAAATATGCAAGACTCGTGGTGGATATCGACCTGACAACGCCACTGCGGACCTCTGTTCAGTTGGATGGGGAACCGCTATCGGTAGTGTATGAAGTGTTGAGATGACTTGTCTTGGGCAGCCGATGTCTTAAAAATGGCATAAGAATTAGCAATGGCAATGAAGACAAGGAAGAAGAAGAAGTTGAAGAGGAAGTCGATTGAGTTCAAATGCAAATGGAGATTGGAATTGATGATCCTAAGCATAATTCCACAACATATGGATCAAAGCAATAAAGATCAAGGTCTGAAGAGTGAAGATTATATTCAGAAGCTGGAAATTCAATGCAAAAATGAAGCTGAAGAGAAGATAGAAGCAGATATGTAAAAGTCCAAAAGTGCAGATTGAAGAAAAGCACAGCAAAATTCCAGTCAGTTACTTAGAAGGAAGTAACCAGGAAGGAAGTAACCGAAAGTGCAGAGAAAAAAACCAGCAGAAGATTGAAGCAGTTTTCGAAAGGTTTAATTAGTAGAATCAAGTTTAGTGTTAATCAAGTTTAGTGTTAATCAAGTGTTAATCCACAGTTGACAATCAGATTTGCATGTCAGTCTTTTGAAGATGAAGAATCAAACCACTGCAGAAGAATTAATTGTTGCTTTTTCTGTTTTTGCAAATGTTGGTTTTAGTTTTGTTAAAGACAAAAGAAGTTGCTTTTATGTTTAGCCAAATCAGGAAATACTGTCTAGTCTAGTTTATCCATCAGTCCAAGTTTTTATCTTTCAGTTTAGAATCAAAATGTAGCAGAACATGGAAGAGCTAAGTATAAAGCTCCACTTTTCCTTTCACTTTCGTATGTTGAATGAATGTGTGAGAAAAAAACCAAAACTCTCAATACAAGTTCATCATCATTCAAGTTTCAATTTTCTGTTATATTTTTCCTTTTGATTCTCAGTAGCAAGTTAGTAGTTGAATAGCAGAAGTGAAAAGATGCATTTGTTGGTGTTGTTCTGTTTTTCAAAAATCTAAAGCTTGTTTCGTATGAAAATCTCAAAACTTACCAATATACTTTTTTTTCGATTCAGTCACTTTGTTCTGTCTTGCTTTGTCCATTTTGTTGAGTTTCCAGAAGTAAATTTAGTACACTAAGGAGTGAGTAGCTGAAGTGGTATTTATACATTCAGAAGTTGCAAAAACCAGATTTTTCACTGTTCCATTTGAATACAATCGTAGAAGCTTCTTGCATTTTTCTTTATACACAAAACCATTTATCTTAAATACACGGATTTCTGAGAGACCTAAGCTACAATTTAGGAGGAGCTTCATACATTCAGTTACGAAACAAAAGAGACAGAAGTTGTTGGACTTTTCTTTGTGCAGAGAGTAGAGGTGAACAGAGCACACCAAGTGCTTGACGATTTGTCACCAGCAGATTTCAAGCTCGACGGGACAGCGGCTAAAGCTTCCATTTTCAGACGTTGGAGGCAGCACTTTCAAGATCCCCCAGTATCCTTTTGTAAGCTTTAACTACATTCTTGGTATTCCCCGAGTATCCGCTTGCCTTCTTTATAAAAAGCCCTAAAACTAAATAAGAAAAACCATAGCCGCCATTGTTGTTGCCGTTGCCACCACCCATAGCCTACTCCAACCATCTGGTTTTGTTCTTCTGACGAGTTTGTCGTCTTCAATTGACTCACTAGTGCACCAACGTTGTGCCGCATCAGTTGCTACGTTTACGTCTCATCGCCTTCAGCCGTCTTCGGAAGCAACCCTTCAGCCGCCACTCTAATCAGTTGAAACATGCCACGCCACCAGCCTTCAGTCCATGTCAGTGGCCAAATTTTTTCAACAACGTCCCACGTCGCCGAAACCATTCTCCATGCTGCCGCGACAAGTGCTGCCTCACTAGACGAGCTTCTAAAAGTAGTATGCTCCTGCCATCTTTAAGGCGCATCTCTAGTAACAAAAGCTCAAAACAAACACGTAAAGCAAGACTTAAAACTCAACATCAGCCATAACAGCCCAGACAATAGTGATTAGTCCATTCATCTGTTACGAACAACTAAACCATAACTGCCCAGAAAATAGTGATTAGTTCATTCATCTGTTACGAACAACTAACATACAGGAAGGAAGAAGAAGCTGGAAATGACGTCGAAAATTACGTATTAGTAAATAACCAGATACGCATCGCATCAACAATGGCTATAACAACCCTATGACAAAAGAAGACACTTGTCCCTATCTAGAACCTTCCTATACTATTATTTAGTAGCCATTGTAACAGACTTATGGAATCAATGAAAAATCACAGACGCTTTTATCTTCTTGCTCTCTCTCTCTCTCTCTCTAAATTGTTAATGTTCACGAGTGTGTAATAATTGTTACCTGGAAGAAAGCATGAAGAATCTACTAGAAGCAAAAATGTGAGATGAGAAAGAGATTAATAATATCAAATCTTTGTTCTAGCACCTTGTGCAAAAGATGGGAAAAGAAGATAGAAGCCACAATGAGAAGTCTAGGAGATAGAGGACACTATGCTACACCAATGAGGGTTAACAGAATTTAATTCCCGATGTTTGACGGAACAAAGGTAAGACAGGGGAATTATCAATGCGAACAATTTTTCATGATGGACCACACTCCCGAAGAACTGAAGATGAGGATAGCTTCTTTGAACATGGAGCGTGTAGCACAAGAGTGCTACCAACTCTTGATTAGGAATTGGAAGGAAGGGGAAATAATGAATTAGGAAGAATTTCTAACCATGTTGTGACAGAGGTTTGACGAGGACATATTCGAGGACCTTATAGGTGACCTGAAGGAGTTAAAACAAGAGAGATCTATGTAAGAATAATGTGCTTTATTCGATAGACATTTGAACAAGCTCTCACTACTTGAAGATAACTTAGTGGGGTTCTTCCTAAAGGGTCTCAAACCAGAACTCGAACTTATTGTTAAAATGATACTCAAATTCTCCATCAAGCATATACCCTTGCACATAAACAGGAGGGGATAGTAGCTGTTAGTATTCCAGTATATTTCGAAAAGGGAGCTAAATTTGGAGGCCTAACAGGGGGAGGGGCAACACTTGCATATAAGGGGGCGAGTCACACAACTTCAAACCCATTTAAACTTCCTTCAAAGATCGGGTTACTACCCACGTTGGGGAACTAAGGGAGCATCAATAAGCCCAGTAATAATATAAACCCACGAGGAATAAGAGCAACGAGTAGAAACGAGTTTGATGAAATGAGGGACAAGGATTTTTACTTCTAATGTGATGAGAAGTATTCTTCGGGGCACCATTGCAAGAAGAAAGAATTCCATCTATACACGGTAGAAGACCGACAAAGATGATGTTAGACACCCCGCTCTCACAAGTCACATGCCCGACGTCCTAAGTGACATCCAAACGCGCATCCCATAAGGGTGGCGTGTCCACACCAGTCAGTCACTATAATCAAACTCATTTCTCTTCTTTTGCCTCCAAAATGGTCAAAAGTTCAAATCAATGCAGCTGTCTCGTATGTCCATCCTATGCAGCCTCACAAACTTCTAATGATCATATCTCTCAATATGATCATATATCCAAAAATTTCATACTATATAGCATTCGAAAGCTAGAAAGATAAATTAGAACTTCCAAGCAAACAACCCTATCTAATTCAGCCTAGATTAATAAAGTTTTTCCCCTGAAGTCAGAACACAAATTTTTACCTCTATGGAAAACTTGAAAATGTAATGAACAATTTGGAAATGTCATGGGCAAAACACAATCACATATCATTAACATCAAAGGATAAAAGTTTTACAAAGTTTTAATGGGCATTGCAAGCCACAATATATCAATATTTCAAAATCCCAAAATACAAAATATACATGAACAATAATTCGCTCAAAATACAACTAAAGCCTTGTGGTTACAAATCTAGCTTAAAACATAAAATGATGCAAATTTTGGAGTGATGCCTCGATTCTCTTTCACTCGATCTCTTGCTTGTCACCTAAAAATGGGACAAAAAGGGGATGAGTTTATAACTCGTGGATAACAATTTTATAACGAGAAATAAGCAAAAACCCTGGAAATATTTATTTCGTGGTAAAATTTACATTTAAATCCATGCAACACATATTTCCCAAATTCACAACTTATCAAGCAATTCATAAACATCAAGAATAATGGATTCATCAAACTTGTCACAAATCATAAACACATAAGCATATAAGAATGGTTTGGGTGAACCTAGAAACAGAACGTACTATACATTTCCACATAATGGTCCTGTGTAGCCGTGAACAGAACGTACTATCGCAATTCCACTTAATGGTCTTGTGTAGCTGTGAACTTAGGGGATTCCATGAAGGAGTTCTATGCCACTAGCAGGCAGGCGGGAGAGCCTTTAGTTAAAGTGCACTTGACTTAATTTAATGGACCACCACAAACCCACATAATCATACATTTCACATTTTGTAAACATATTGCCCAAAATAGCACATTTCCGAAAAGTGATTTCATAAACATAGTATCTTTTCAAAAATTATTTTCACATTCTTTTTATAGATCATCAACACAATATCCACATACCAAACTCATAGCACTTTTTCAAAGCATTCAAAGAGCAATAAATGCATATTTATAATACAATTGAAAACATTTAACTTTCTTGATTAGCGAAATGAAGCTGTAATAGGGGTTAAGTGATTCAAGATAATGACGAATGAGTTAAGTGGAGCAACATTGAGATTATGGAATATCGTGAGATAGATATAAGAGTTAAGTGTATTAACACCGATGATAAGTGAAAAAAAATGATTTGTCTTTGAGAGTATCACCTTTGCCAAGGTGCACTTAGATGGAGATAAAGGTGTAAAAAAAAAGGGAAGCCAAGTTTGACATAAAGTGGTCCATATAAAACTAGAGTGACAAAAGGAATATGGATTGGTGAGTTGTATTAATCACAAAAGAAGTGTTGGATTCACATAGTGTCATATGGATATGGTTAGGAAGTATCGTTATGATCCGATAGATGTGTTGCTGAGATTGGAAATGAAAATTTGAGTAATCTGAAACTCATCAAAGAAATAATAAGTGTGATATCTAATCAAGGGATTGAGAGAGACCTATCAACTGAGGTCATTTGAAAGAAAGTATCCGAGTGGTAAAGTGAGTTAGGAAACGAAGAAGTATATGAGATAATAGTAACCCTACCTTATTCATGAATCGGAAATTAATTTCGAGGACGAAATTTTGATTAGGAGGGGAGAGTTGTAACATCCCATCACCGATGGGAAGGGTAGAATTATAATTTGGAAGGGTTTATAAGTGTTTAAAATTGTCTTGGTATGTTCATGCATACATATGCACATAAATAGTGAATTTTGCACATGTAAATGCTTGTACATGCATTCATAACATTTCCCGGTATATTTGATCGTAAATGTGATTATTGTGAAAAAAGTAATTTTTGTGTTTGGAAAATTGATTGGAGTAGATCTTTGTGAGTTTTTAATTTTTGAAAAATTTTAGAAGTTTTCTGAAATTTTTCGGGATACTTTTCCGGACTAGAAAAAATGTCAAGTGGTAGACTGATTATTTTCCGGTAGTAAAAAGTACTATCCAATGGCACTAGAAATTAGGTAAATGATTTTTAGGATTTATTAATAAGAGCCATTGGAAATTTGGGGATAGATTAGAATAAAATTGGGTTTAAATGGATTAGTTAATAGGAAAACAAAGTTTAAGGCATAGGAGTTGGACATATGGCAAGTGACAAGTGTCACTTACCAAGCCATGTCTTATAAATGGTTATTTTATGAATTTTGAAGTCCATTTTCTTTCTCTCTCACGATGCTCTCTCTCTTGAAAGCCTTTGGAGATTGTTTTAGTGACTTTTCTTCTTTCCTTCGTGGCTTCTCTTCTTCCTTTTGTTCATGAGTTTTGAGTTCCCCAACCTCCATTATTGTTGAATCTCCCACACACCTTCCACCTTGCTTTCTCTCTTTCCCATTAAATTGTTAACCTTCTAACCCTAAAGAAGGTGATGATCGTGGGTGGTGATTGAAGCTAGGGGATTGGTGATTTTCTTGAAGAGTTTGAAGATTGAGTAGATAAACCAAGTAAGTTGTACTTCTAATGTCATATGCATGGTTAATTTAAGCTAAAATGATGATTAACTTGAGTTGTGATGTTTTGATATTGCAAGGCTTATGGTTGTGTCATGGATGATGATAAATATGTTCATATCTTGTTTTTGTATGTAGAAGATGAGTGATAATTGCATGTAAGGGTATAGAGAGGTTTGGAGATTGAATGGTTTTCAAAGGGGTGATTGGATGAGTGTAAAAATAGCTATAAGAAGAGGTAAATGCAAGTCTGGAAAGTGTAAAAATATGAAAATTCTCTTTGCATATGCTTCAATGTATTGGCCATAACTCTTTCTATAGTTGAGCAATTAAGATGATTTTTGATTTGACTTAAACTAGAGGTATTTGGCTATAATTCTTGTGAAGGGAGTGAGGTTTAACGTTGGCTTGAAGAGTTTCAAATTTTGACTTGAATGTGTAAATGTGTGTAGGGATATGGATTAGGTAAAGGAAAACAAGGCAGCCACAATCATGTGGAAATTTGACCTAGTTAGAGGTAGAATTTGCTTATAAGTTCTTTATGAAAGTTGTAGAATGTGTTATGATCTTTCCAATGATATAAAGCATGGAATTTTTGGACAAGGGGATAGGAAGTTATGATTTTTACAAGTTGTATCACTGTTTAGGATGACATTTATTGGACAGTAACTTTGATTGAAATTTTGACTCCTTTAGAGGTGGAATTAGTTTTTAAGTTCTCCATGAATATTGTAGAGGTTTCTTTGATCTGTCCATTGATACCAAATTTGTACAATTTAAAGTTCTGAGTAAGAAGTTATGAGTTATGGAAGTTGGGATGTCGAAAAAAGAAAAATCATAGTTTCCAGTCGGTTACTGTAGTTGATTGAGTCGACTGACAGTCTCCGACTAGTCGACTCATACATGTATTTCACTCATCCGACCCTTCTCCACTACTTTATGAATAACTTTTTCATCCGACCTCCGATTGACTTGATTTTGAGGCGTTAGATTCGTAAGACAATTATCTACCTCTCTATGGGAATTAGTGAATTTTTGAGATTTAATTGAAATTGATGGAGTAAATCAAAGTGAGTGGATCGATTAAAAGAATATAAATTGGTTATTTTTCTGCACATACTTCATTGTGTTGGCAATATCCGGACCTATAGAGATTCGAATTGAGTGATTTTGATGTCAATGGATTTCTAAAATCTAAGGGAACATTTTGTGATGAAATTTATAGAATGATACCGGGGTTGTCATGAACATGCATTGTACATATTCTATATACACATGGGTGCATTACATGAATGGTTATATTTGTACAAGTATTAATGTATGTGCCATGTATGTACGACATAATGTCGATGTGCAGGATAAGCATCCTCATTAAGGAGTTTCCAGATCTTGGAAGCAATTGCTAAGTTGGAGCGTACTATGAGTAGACCGAGATGGTCTCATTTTTATTGTTTTTTTTATTTGGATTTTTTTTGTATTGATTGGCAAGTGACTGATTATATGAAAGTGATTGAAAATGTTAGGTTCCGGTTAGGAGGTCCGATGATTATGATGTTTGATTTGGATATTGAAGTGCTACTTGAATATGAATTGGATGAACTAAGTGTACTTAACGTGATTGTTAAATGTTTCTGAATGTGCAATTGTAAATGTATGTAAGGGTGTTTTCTCAACTTAAATGTTGAATGCCGGACTAAGGTCTGATGATATGTGAATATGAGTGAATGGGAATATGGAAGTGTAATTGATGCATTCCATTTCATGAATGTACAAAACATAATGGAGTTGTGACCAGAGTAGCCACCGATCAGAGCTTAAAGCTCAATGTGTGAAATAGAGCTTTGAGCTCAAAAGTGATTTAGAGCCTCAGGCTCAACGTTTAATGAGCCCTATATGGGACAGTTATCAATAAGTCGGTATCCATTGGATACGAGACAGTTAGGCACTCGGTCACAATAAAGTAATAAATGAAAAAAGAGTCTCACGTGCACTGCATATGCATAATATGAATGATTAAGTGTATTGACCGTAAAATAATATGAAATGTGTAATAAGGTGAAATGCAAAAGAAATTGAGATGTGTAAATTATACGTTATGTGATTGGGTGAGCAATCGATGATGGTCACTCATTGAGTTCGCAAAAACTCACCCAAAATTTGCAATTATTTTTCAGGACTCAGAAGAATACCTTGTTAGGTAACGGGAACTGCATGTGAGTGAAGGAAGAGGTCGGGATCAGTTGCATCTGCATTCTGTATTTGATTACTTTGTACAAACTTGTTTTCCGCGATTTTTTGTATAAGTAATGGATTTCGAAATTTTTGCACCATGTGTATACAAATGAATTTTTGTTGTAATGTAAAGCCTTTATAACTGAGATGTTTTACCTCTATAATGGGCCCTAAATGACTATTGAAATCCTGTTATTGTTGTGATGGAGATTAAGATGATTGTATTACTGTGATTGAACTATTTATGAAATGGAAGTGGCCCAATTGGTAATTTATTTCTGCATATGCTTATATTGTTACAAAAAAAAGTTGTACTGACGTTTGACTGATTGAGTGCTGTAGCACACCACCTTCGCGGGCATAGACTCGGATATCACCATTGATATTGGGTTCGGGTCTTACGGGAGTAGGGTGTTACAATCCCTCAATACTAGTTGAGGTAGATATAAGTTGTTTCTAATTGCCTTCATTAGAGGATGATATCGATGGTTGTTAATCGATAGGGCCAGATTGATTTGGTTATTATAGGGGAGGAACATCTTCGGTAGTTACCACTATTTTTCCCTTGTTTCTACCAGGTCCTATTAAATTGAATATCTGTAAATGAAATGTCAACATAATGCATAATCTTTACTCAAACATCAAAAGTCCACTTGAATATTAGTCAAACCTAAGTCAAAACTAAACATTTGACATAAATATAAATCAAACACCAACATTTTGTATAAACATAAGTAAAACATCAATAATATGCATTGATTCATCCTTAATAAACATAAGTTAAACATCAACAACATAAGTCAAATATGAACATAACATTTCAAACAATATAAACAATTTATTTACTTTTAATCATCATGATCAAGATTTTGAAAATCATCATCATTAATTACATTATCATTGGATTCTTCATCACTAATATATTCGGCCTAAGTATCATCATTATCATTTAATTCATCTTGAGTATAGTCTTCATATGTTTGTACAATAAAATTAGCTTGGACTTCATCCAGTTATACTATGCTAGGATCAACATCTCTCTTATGGAATGATGATATATCTACATCTTCAATTTGAATGGCTTCATTATTAAACTCTAATCCAATCTTTTAATAAACTTCATCTGCATCCTCATTGAATTGACCATTATCCCTTTTACAAAAATTGAAGACATTTCAATGTTGAAACTTTTGAACAACCTTCCAATTGCTACCCAATATAGTATCGCTGAGGTAGAAAACTTGCTTCACTTGACTTGTAAAGACAAAAGGATCATTATCAGACCATGTCTTCCTAACATTGATGCTAGTAATATTCTCGTTCACTTTCATATCAGTAAGATTGAACCATTTGCACTTAAATATAACAACATTCTTATCCTTGATATAGTGCAAATTTATTATTTCAGAGATGACACCGTAGAAGTCAATAAAATGGTCGCCATGACATCCCTCAATAACAACCCCATAATTTTGGCTTCTAAGTCGACTATCTTGATCTTGTATGTGAAATCTCACCCCATTAATAATGTAACATGTATATTTTTTCCCACAAATATGAGGCCCACATGCCAATGTATATAATGCTATTGTCGCTTATTGCATGTTACGGTAATATTCATTTTGTCATAGAGATGATACAGTATAACATGTAATAAGCGACAATAACATTATATAGTTTGGCATACCGTATCATCTGTATGAAAAAATGAAATGAGAAGTTATTCTGACATATAAATTGTCATATGTTCATAACATACAATCAATATGTATCTTACTTGATTTCTAAACCATGATACAAACTTCAACTTATGTCTTTCTTCAACATTAATAATCCCTTTGCTGCGAATAGACTCCTTGTGCTCTCTATTTAAAAAAGTAAATGATAGTAAAAAAATGAGATTCAATGAAAATTTTCTAATATGATTGTTTGAATAAAAAAGAATATACGTACTTCATATATATATCAACTTTCTCGCAATTGTTCAAAATATATCAATGGGCGATTTGGAATTTGTCTTTAGCTAACTCCACATATTTACCCATACTAAGTGGCCATACTTTTTGGGAGAAAATTGACAACCCACCCTCTTCATCAAAATCAAAGTTATGTTCTGGTCTATTAAATCTTGTCTCCACATCACTTAAGTACATTGAACAAAATGTCAAGCATTCATTTGCTATATAAGCCTCTATAATAGACCCTTCAGGTTGAGCTCTATTATGTACATAATGCTTAAGAGAGCATAAAAACCTGAATAAGAACTTTAAAATATTAGGAATTGTTAATAACAAATAACTTTGAAAAATGTAAAAGTTAATATGAATTACCTTTCAATCGAGAACATCCATCAAAATTGAACTGATCTACAGAGTTTTGCTTCATATGGTAAGTGAATTGCCAAATGAACCATAACATAAAAAAAAAGATGGGGGGAATAATAGTTCAAGTTTGCATAGAATCAACGCTATGTATTTTTTCATTTTGTCAAGCTCTTCAACTTTAAGTGTCTTGCAATATAATTTCTCAAAAAACTCTCCTAATTGACCTGAAGTTATGGATACATCCTTCAACAAACACCCACGTATTCTAACAAGAAGTAATCGTTGCAAAATTTCATGATAATCATGACTTTTCAACCCTAATATTTTTCCCTCTTTAACATTTCCACAATAACCTATATTTGATGCATACGTATCAGAAAACTTCACTGATTGGAGAAACTGATAGAAAGATTGTTTCTTCCTTTTTGACATACGGTAACAAGTAGGGGGAATAATGTATGACCCATCATCTCTTTTTTTCAAATACAAGTCTTTTCTAATATTCATGTCTTCTAAGTCAAGTCTAGCCTTAAATGTATCTTTCGATTTCCCATCACTTCCCATCACAGTTCCTAAAATATTCTCACAAATATTTTTCTCCATATACATCACATCAAGATTATGCCTCAAAAGTAATTCCTTCTAATATGCCAAATTGAAAAATATATTTTTTTTGTCCAATTGAGTTCAACATCATTTCTCTTTCTCTTTCTATTACTTATGTGTTTCCCAAGTATAATGTCACCTAAATGAGATAGCTGGTAAACATTGTCATCACCAAACAACTACAACGGAGATTTATCCAATTTTGCTTTATCATTAAACAATTTACTTCTTTTCCATCTATGCCCATGTTCCAAGTAGTCCACAAAACAGCGACATGAATTCTAAATATTTCACTTTAAACAACATCAAAAGTTTGTATTCCAAATTCCTATAGATCGTTTAAGTCATTAATTAATGGTTGCATGTAGACATCGATATCGTTACCAGGAGAAGTAGGACTTGGAAAAAGCAAAGACAATAACATTAAAGGCTCCTTCATGCACTTATATGGAGGTAAATTGTATGGTACTAGAATTACTGGCCACATATTGTACGAAGTACTTGTATCTCTGAAAGGATTAAATCTTGAAGTAAACCACACATTAGTATAGACTTTATATTCGATTTACAAAACGCACAAGAAGGGGGGGTTGAATTGTGTATCCTTTCTTTTTAATAAAATCCCCTTTTTGAAAACTTCTTTTAAAAACTTGCTTTTTCAGAACTATTGAATAAACGTATCACGAAGTATTGCAATTCTCTTCAAAGTACTTGTACAAAACAATAAGAGTAAAAGTTGAGAGTTGAGAGTTAGAATTGACACAGCAGACTTATACTGGTTCACCCCAAACTGTGGGCTACGTCTAGTCCTCAGAATCCTTTCTAAGAATTCACTATACTTCTAAAATTACAAGTATTCTTTTCACCAAGCCTCTTTAGGTCTCTTACAGCAAGTATTCTTTTCTCACTTAGCGTCTTCAGGCTATCAACTTCTTTTCTTTCTACTGAAAGATGTTTCGAGCTTTGTTACAGACAATAGTAGCTCCAGAATTTGGCACAATGAATAATATTTCTAACTTTAAAATCTCTAACTCTTGTAAAATTCACTAACTTCTGCAGTCTTTGACTTCGACTCATATTTATGGCCTTCGTCTTCAACCTCTTCTTGATAACTTCTTCTTTCTTCTTATTTCTCAATCTTTGAGGAAATAGTTATTCAGTTGAGTTCTGTAACTAACTCAAACTGATTAATCATCTGATGTGGTATCGGGTCTTCGTCTTCGTTTCTTTCGTCTCATTTTTGCTTTCCTCTTCCGTCTCATTTTTCTATCGTCTCATTTCTTCTTTCATCTCATATTTTCTTTCTGCTTCCGTCTCATTATTCTTCCGTCTCATTTTGCTTCTGTCTCATTTGTTCCGTCTCATTTTGTTCTGTCTCATTTTCTTCCGTCTCATTTCTTCCGTCTCATTTTCCTTTTGTCTCATTTTGTTTCGTCTCATTTTCTTCCCTCTCATTTTGCTTCTGTCTCATTTTCTTCCGTCTCATTTTGCTTCCGTCTCATTTCTTGCTTCATTTCGTCTTGATATCTCCGCAATTCATCTTACTTTCTTCTTTTATTATTGTTTGGTCTTCATCAAAATTATTAATCGTAAAGTCATTTTGACTTAACAAATCCATCTGAGGCCAATCCAAGTTGAACATTATGACAATCTTGTGCAAACCATAGAAACTTTCTATCAAATTCTTTCCATGTCATTGAGTAAGCTGGATGACACATAATGTCATAATCAATGTGTTTCTCTTTATGCCACCTCATATCTATGACTGTTTTATTTGACATAAAAAGTCTTCGTAGTCGTGGTTTAATAGGAAAGTATAGAAGGATTTTATTCGATATCTTTTCCCTCTCCCATCATTCACTTGCCACCTTGATGTACCACAAATTGGACACTCCTGAACATCTTTACTTTCCTTACAAAATAAAACATAATCATACTTACATGCTTGAATTGAACTATATCCTAATCCAAGGTCCCTTAACAATTTCTTTGTATCATAGTAAGATTTCGACAATTTGTGTCCAACAGGTAGTGCATCGTTTAATAAGTCAATTAACATGTCAAAAGAATTATTACTCCATTTATTATAAACCTTCAAATGCAACAACTTGACAATAAAAGATAGCTGTGAGAAATTTGAGCACCCTGGATATAATTCCTCTTGAGCAACTTTCAATAACTTCCCAAAATTATCTTTGGTAATACTACTAATTATATTAGGCATACCTGTTTCATTTATAATCTCCATATCATTCCCATAATCGTCTAGCTTCCTTACATTTTCCATGATAAAGCCATAGACTATAGAATTTATTTATGCCTCAAATTGGCAAGTGATTATATACTATATCTTGATTTTGAAAGTCAACATTTAAGCAATCGATGCGTGGATAACGAACATGACATTCATCACCTATTTGATGTTTTACAAATTGCATAAAACTCTCAACTTCTATGTATTTAGTGGATCATTTTCGATGAGACATCCAACTTTTATCCATATCGTTATATAATAAAAAGCTAATAAGCGAATTAACTGCAGTCCTCGTTCAATTGTTACGTGACAATAAAAGTTATGACTAATTAGAGTCTTTCAGATTGAAATTTGTTGACATAGTTACAACTAAAAAATAGTAAGGTACGTGACGTTGTTTATACCTATGAATCGAGAAAGCAAGTTCTCGTTGTCGATCCTAAGCTTTTGGAAATTTTCACCTATAAGCCTCATTAGAGCTGCATCACTAGTTTTCCTTATTTAATTGTTATGTGACAATAAAAGTTAATACTAATTAGAGTCTTTCGGATTGAAGTTCGTTGATAAAGTTACAACTAAAAAAAATAGTAAGGTACGTGGCTTTGTTTATACCTGTGAATCGAGAAAGTAAGTTCTCGATATCTGTAAGGCCCTAAATTACACGCTAGGAGAAATGTTTCATGTTCATGAAAGTAAACGTGATAGGTGTTGAAATTGTGATATGATTGTGAATTGTATATGTCTTGAATTTCGGTTTGATCTTAAATTTTAGTTTGATGGACCATAATTAGTAACTTGAAATTAATTGTTACCATTAGAGAATTGATGTATTAAAATATACATTTGGACTAGGAAAATTATCAAGTGGCAAGATAAGTTGGTACATGGAAATTTGAATGATTAAACCTATGAATTAGTGACAGTTGGCATGAAAAATTTAGAGACAAATGACATGGTTAATAAATTGAGAAGTGGCATCAATAAGTTAGTAACAAGTGTCCTAATATAATTGAGACATTTGGTGGCTTATGTGGTGGACAAATGGGACACATGCAATTGTGACAAATGCCATGCTATGAGAGTGACACCTAGCAACTTAGGTGTTAAGCTTGTAAGAAGTTTCTGTAGCCTTCATTTTTGGCATCTCCACTGAAACCATCCACCCTCTCTTAGCTCTGAATTTTTCTTCAATTTCACTTAGAGCTCTTGCAAGATATTGCATCAAGAAAGTTACCACATGTTGCTATCTTTTGGTGTTAAGAGTATCTTAAATTCACTTGGATTTTGGAATTGTGCATGTTGCTTGGGAGGCTAGTTTGGCTTGTTCTTTGAAGTTAAACAAGTAAGGGAATTCTAAACTTGATAGCATGTTGTAATATGAATTATATGATGCTTTAATTGGATAGAATATGTATTGAGTTGATGATGAATTGAGGTCTAGAGCATGATACTTGTTTGATAGCTTTTGCTTTGGATTTTGATGCATATAAGATAATGATTTGTGAGTTGTCTAATGAATGATTTTGGAATTGGATTTGGACATGAATTTGACAAGGGATTGAAGCATAAATAAGGTAGAATTGAAGTGAAATTGATGGACTTTGGTGAAGGTGTGTTGAATGGAGCATAAAGGAGTTAAATTGGGAAGCAAATTGAAGGCTGCGGGTAAGCGAACCTTCGGTTCACTCATCCCATGATCGTGGGATTTATATGGCTCATTCCCAAGGGCGTGGGAAGTAATTAGGAAGAAAAAAGTTGGTTTTGGGCAATTGTTGGACTATATAAGGTTAAGGTACTTTGCAATGGTTTAATTGGACTTAATTTAAGTTGAAAAGGAACCTAGTTTGATGTGGAATAAGTTGATTAAAGGTTGAATAGGTTTGAATTATTAATTGAGGTAATAACATAAGGATGGTGTTATTTGATAACAAAGTATCTAATTTTGTAACTTATAAGTTGTTAAAGGAATGAAGTTTACTTATGAATGCTAACGTGATTTAAAGAATAAGAGTAATGTGTTAGTTATGAATGTTTGTGAATTAGGAACTTGTGTGAATACAAGTAAAATGTAATTACTTAATGTATTCATTGGTGCATTATTACAAATGCTTATGATTATAAGGCATGATAAGTTTATTCAAGTGAGAATGAATGAGTTCAATTTGAGCTTAAGGAAATGAATTCATACTTATGCATTATTTCACTGTCATGGAATTATGATATTGTGATAATTTCGGTCTATCAATTATTCGAGGAGTTTGATAATTTGGGATTGTATTGGAAGTGCTTTCTAATTGTGTGAATATACATAATGTGTGATGACTCAATACATTTATTGATGCATTAATGCACATGCTTGTATTTATAAGGCATGTTAAGTTTGATCAAATGAATAAAGTCATATGTTATGCACTACATCATTTACATGTAATTCTGAAATCCGAAATGTTTTGTTTTAAAACTACCAAGTCTTAGTCGTGGGTAAATAGGCATGCCTAGAAGGGTCTGCAACTGCT
The DNA here is from genome assembly GCA_027478365.1 of Erythroxylum rufum. NCBI lineage: Eukaryota > Viridiplantae > Streptophyta > Magnoliopsida > Malpighiales > Erythroxylaceae > Erythroxylum > Erythroxylum rufum. Next base: position 15,232,270 of record JANIHZ010000008.1, read on the forward strand.
TCTGTAACCACACACTAACGTGTCTTCTATAACTAGACACTAAGGTGTCTTCTGTAACTAGACACTTTGGAGTCTTCTATGCCAGACACTCCGGTGTCTTCTAATTTTGGACACTTTTGTGTCTTCTGTCTCAGAGACTTAAGTCTCTTCTATTTCAGGTACCAAACATAGGTATCTTCTGTTTTGGTCCCAATACCCACTTTTGTAAAAAGGACAAGCAGGCTAATTTGTCTTATGTTTTGATATATGTTCAGATCAGATACAAGATAAGCTCTAATCTGATATAAGATAAGTTCTGATTTGGTAAAAGATATATTCTGATTTGATACAAGTTCTATTCTATTCTAACACAATTATATATCCTGTTCTGAGACTTGTATATTATGTTCCGAAGTAATGATGTTCTGTTATAAGATGTTAACTCTGCTTAGTATTTCCTGTTCTGATATGTTATATTATGTTCTGATGAGAATAAAGTTTGGATTACATTTTAATTTGAACAATTAAAGTCTGCTTGTTATGACATGATTCAGTACATATGATTGTTAGACGACTGTTAGAAACAATTCCCATTATGTATCTTCTTTAGTTTTTCTCCACTAAGCTATATGCTTAGCACGGTGGTTTTGCCTCCATGTCGGTTCTAATAAGAAGACTTAAGGTTGGGACAACCGTAGTGGCCAAAGGAGGATATGTTTTGTTTCGACAAGATGAATATTTGAGTTCGTTTTTTAGTTGTCTATGACAATATGAGACAATTTGTATTTTGTTTAATGGTTTGTAATAACCTTATTATAGGATGGATTTGTATGTAAAGGATGTATATAACCTTATTACAGGATGGATTATGTTTAAGGCATGTATTTTGATAAGTATTATATGTATAATATGTTCTATATGTAACTCAACAATTATGAATGTGAAATGTGTTACCTTATTTTCAAGGAATTTCTAGAATATCTTGATATGTTTAGGTCTGTTTTGTTTGGCATTCATATATACTTTTAGGGGGTATTTAAGTGTTACAATATCACTCATAGGCTCGTGAAATTTTTCACCTATAGCCTCATTAGAGCTACATCACCGGTTTCTAGTCTTTATACCATCCAAAAGGTTTATTATGCCTTAATGTTTCAAACAATACCTGAATTAAATACAATCCTTGTTCAATTATTACGTGACAATAAAAGTTACTATTAATTAGAGTCTTTCGGATTAAATCCGAAATTTACGTTATCATCAATGATATTCAGAATATTGCAAACAACAACACAAAAACAAGAACTCATGTGCAATAACCAAAAAATTTTATCACAAATACTCCAACTAGTAAAGCAAAACATATTGGAGACATTAGTTGGACGGCTTACTTGGATGGACCGACAACCGCAAACTATAGAGAAGGAGGTGGTTGGATGATTATTGAGCTTTTGAACACAAAACAAAGCCTGCAAAACAAGGGAATTTCATATTTAATATAACACAGTTGTTCTTCTTCTTTTCAATATTAACATAAATTTGAGTACCATTTTGTTGTTAATAATATACTAAAATTCACATAAAATATGAAATATTGTTAATAACATACTAAAATTATTAATTTTTGGCTATATAAGTAGAAAATTTTCAAAAGAACTCATTTTATGCATTTCTAAAGACCATAAAGTATTACTTTATGAATTCAAAATTTTAATTAGGATTAGAGAGAAAATTAAATTTTCTTATAATTACATTTTATAAGATTAATTGTTATTTTGGTGTCATAATTTGTAAAACTATTTATTTATGTTTTATAAAACATAACACCCAATTAAGTATTAAAATAATATAATTTTATTATTTGAATCTAAGTCAATTTAATTGGATTTTAGATCTAAGTCTATTTAAATTGGCAATGAGAATAATGAGAATAACTAAATAAAAATAATTTTTATTTAACCAAAAATTCTCTTATATCAAACTTTACAAATTAATGCTGAAAATTTGCTTAAGTCTCTATTCTCCTGCAGACTTTAATTCTTTAAATAAATATACAAAATTAAAGTACATATCAACTAGATAAAAATCATAACAAAATAGTTGTAAAGCAACAACTTTTTCCATTATATATATTACAATATTTACAATTGTACGCATATTCACAATCAAATTTTCCATAATATCTAACAGTTCCATTCTTATTTACTAACCATCCATTCCTAAAGGACATCAACTTTAGGACATAACCACTAAAAATTCCTCAAGTGTCGGGGCATCACTACGATGTACAAATTTTCAGTGAAATAGGAAATATGAAAAACAAAAAAGGAAGGCATTTATCATCCATGCATCCTCCTCTTTGGCCACTTCAAGGTGAATCAAAAGCAATGCATTAAAAACTAAAAGAGGAAGTCTTACACATACCACTATGAACTTTCTTTGAACACTTCAAAGGCATGAAATATTCTTCCCAAATCACCTAAGAATATTATGTCTTATTCCTTCCTAAATGTATTGTAATACATTGCAAAGCCAAATGCACCACACATTATCAAAACAAACGCAAAAACACTCCAAAACCATCGCAGAATGTCAGCTATTTTCTCTTAAAATACCAACACTAACCTTGAATAAGTGTTGAATGACTAACCTCGACCGAAGGACAGGAGGATGGTGACTAGAGAAGACAAAAGTACACAAACATCGGTGAGAAGAAGAGAAAATGATGACAAACCAACATGGTAGAAAGGAAAAAGGCAAAAGTAGGCGCAAGAGAGAGAAAAATTTAGGGGTGACCTCGATGTTTTTCATTTAATAGAAGTTGAGACAACATCATTTGGCATTGAAGAAACGACCTCGTCTCAGCTTAATTTTTTTAAAAGTCCAAATATTTCATGACGAATAATGTTTTTGTCGCCAAAAGAAAACGACATTACATATTTAACGACCAATTTAAAAATTTTCAAAGTTTGTATGAACGTGACAACTTTTTAGTTCGCCTAATTTTTCCATCTATTTAGTGACGATATCATAAAATGTCGCAAAATGTTACTTTTGCGACCAATATTTGAAAGCATCGCCAATGCTACACTTTTTCACTATTTTACAAACTTTTGCTAAATATTTTTAATATATCATAAACATAAATTAATATATCAGTAAATGGTATATTTCTTTCGACTTTATCAAAAACGACAATGCTTATGTTAACTACAAACAACATCGTTTTTGTGTTCATTATTAACATTCATTTTCATTCACCGTCCAACAAACGACGTCGTTATTTGTACAACAAACACCATTGTTTTATTGTACAGCAAACGACGTCATTCCTTACGAGGTTATTAACATGAAATTGAAGGTAAAGATAAAGTCATCTTTGTCTTCGACTATTCATCATTTTCATCTATTCTCCCTCTGGTTTTGGCAATTTTTAAAGAAGCCTCATGCATGGTGAATCTTCATCTTCTGTTGTGGTCATCTTCGACTAACCGTCTGTCCAAGTGAGTTGTCCACCTTATATATTGTCAGTTTCTATTCTCCTTTCAATCTTTGGGTTGTTGTGATATGCTTTTCATGTCTTCTTTGTCCCTCTGTTTGTTGTGATGCAGTTTCAATTGTCTGCGTAAATTACCACTGCTATGCTTCATTGTGACTAATTAAAGATGTATAAGTACTAAACTGTAGTACTTTCTCTTTGCAAACCCTCCTTCTTGTGCTCTGTTTTCAATAAATGTTTACACTTTACGAACCCTCCTTCTTGTGCTCTTTTTTCAATGAATGTTTAGCTGTTTATTGTGAGTTCTTTTTTTGTTTTTGCATATGGTGTATGGATTGTGTTTGTTTTTGTGTTTCCAAGATGATTTATTGTCTTCCTTTGTTTTTTAGTAGTTAAAACAAATGATATTAGATAATAATCAGTTCGTTTACAGATATGTTGGCCAACTCCAACATATACAATGAAATGACGACATTTTAAGAAGGGCCTTTAAACCAACCACAAACAATGACGTTTAAAGCCATTGCTTCTACATTTAAATAAGGGAAAAAAATCATTTGGCTAAAAGGGTAAACTTAGATCACATCTTTGTTAAGTCAAAACTGACTTTACGTATTGATTAAGTTTTGATGATAAACAAAGAAAAAGATAAAAATGAGAAGCAGCTGAATGATCGTCTGAAATGGAGTTTCTAACAAAAACCAGACGAAGCAAAGTCATTGAAGAAATAAGAAGT